>JXSR01S073932.1:105959-125706 GCA_000969725.1 Ophiothrix spiculata | reverse complement strand
TCATTTCTCCTAAATTACTTGCATTTTGTTCATGTATTTTATCTTGTTATAATTGAACTGTCTCTGTAAAATTTGTTGTTGTTATTTTTGTGTATGACAATGTACATTTTTCACATGTTTGTAAATTGCAAGTGATTTGAATAAATATTATTATTATCACTACTACTTACTATTCACACTCACTATTCATGCACCAATGATGTTAAAAGAAATATTTTGACTGAAATCCAAGAATAGCTCAAGAAAAGATGGATTTTCGTTGCATCATAGGACACAAAAAATAAGTTGAAAGGGGAAAAAATCTGTAAGATTTGGTATGGATCAACAATATAACTCTGGTATAAGTTGATCCAAACCTTGGCTGAAATATTGGTGAAATATGAGTGCTATTACCACAAAGCCCACCCAATGTACAACCTGGGTTCAGCATTTGGAAATTAACTGAGATAAATGTGCAACTTATTTTTTTATTTATCATGAATAATCTTCACAAGTTCTAGACACCGATTCCCTTTAATTTATTGGTGTATATATTTGTAATTTCAGAGGATTGTTCTCAAGTGGGCTGTTTTAATGACGGTACCTGTGATCTACAGTCCGATGGGTCTAGAGCTTGTCTATGTGCTGAAGGCTATGAAGGCACTTGGTGTGATCTGGGTAGGTACCTGTGATCTGCAGTCTGACGGGTCTAGAGCTTGTCTATGTGCTGAAGGATATGAAGGCACTTGGTGTGATCTGTGTAGGTTGCTCAAGTCAGAAGTAAAACAGTTGCCATTTTTTTGTCTCGCCTCAACATAGTGAGGAAGAGACATACCCTGCAGCATATCTCTGGAACAGTGAGGCCTACAGTAACAAAACTTGGTGACATGACGGGTCTCGGGATAAACCCGCTCTGCAATCATTTTGGGGTGTGGTCAAGGTTATTCAAATCAACCATAATGCATCAAGGTTTTTTTTTTCCTTAAGGATGCCAAAGTGTGCTAGTAATATGCAGTATTAGGAAGTGTTCATAAATACTATGGTGGGGGAGGTGGGCAGGTTTGATGATCGGGCCGCTTACATTTTTTGATCTCCCCTTTTATACCATCTTAACTTTTTTTATCCCTCCTTTTTAGGAATAAATAATTTTTTGATCCCCCCCTGATTTTTTTTTTTTAAACAGAAATTTTTATAGTGACGCCGAAAATTAATTCCAGCCAATCAAGCACGCTTTCGCTAGCCACTGTAACCGACGTTTTAGAGTTAATTTAGTTCTAGAATGATCAGCGCACATACTGCCGGGTAAAACAGTAACAATTGGCTTCATAGGTCAACGGGTCTATAGATTGACTACCAAACTAACACTTGACATTTTCTGTTCCTTGCAAGAAAATATATGTCTTAACCACACAGTTTGGACCAAGCATTTTAACAATGCCATTTCTTTTTGCTATTTTAGATGTGAACGAATGTTTGAGTGACCCTTGTATTAATGGTGGTCTGTGTGTAGACCAGACGGCAGGCTATAGATGCCTATGTACTAAGGAATACTACGGTACCAATTGCGAATTGAGTAAGTACATTGAAGTAACCCATTCCTATATTTGGCGTATTTCTGTTGGGACGGATAATCAGAACTAAGAACGGGGCAAGACTAACATGACAGTTTGGTGTAAAACTTTCTGTTTTCATCTTAGTACTTGTAACCTATCATGCAAGAAAGTCATATATGCAATAGCTGCCATTGGTCATTTCAATGCTTGTTTTATGTTCATTCACGTACTTGTGCACATCAAACACTTCAGCTCGTATGCAAGTGCAAGAAAGTCATATCTGCAAAAGCTGCCGTTTTTCACAAATTTGCATTGAACTCCGTATAATCTCCAGTCTTAGGTCAGCAGCTCTTGAAATGGTTCTTAGGTGATGGTGTCATCTGAAGAACCATTTCAAGAGCCACTGACATATGGCAGGTGATATGGTATTTGTAAAAAATTAGGGCAGCCATTGCAGATACGACTTTCTTGCACATGATAAACTTAAGTGATTGATGTGCACAAGCACTTGTAAACATAAAACAAGCATTGAAATGAACATGGACATTTATGACTTGGGCATGTTCAAGCCCAAGACATAAAACAAGCATTGAAATGACCATTGAAGTTATGGCTTGAGCGTTTTTGAAGCCCTAACACTGCATTGTTTTAGGCAATTAGGGTATATAACTTTGAAGTCTGAAAATTTCAGCTGACCTAGATTTTCAACAATATGGCAAATTTCTCAATAAAAAACTATTTGTAAAAAGTTGGGTGCATTTATCCGAGACGAAAACCACCCCATGTGTCGACGTCAACAACAAATTATTGCGACATGTCGACATGAAAAAACAGTCTCGACAGAAACCTTATGAGATGTCCTTCATTTTGTCATTTTGCTTACTGTGTTTTGCTATGCATGCCATTGTGATGTCTCCCATTCTAAAGTCAGATATCCCAAATTCTGGACATTTAGAGGTTGGCAGGTCAATAATGTGACTGACTTATAATGTTCACATGCCCATAGTTAATTTGCTAATCCTTTTGTCCATTTCAGTCACTGATTCAGATGATGCCAATAGCAGCAATAATACCAGCTCCCTCACCTCGCTACCAGACTGGTTATTCGCCATCATCATTCTAGCCGCTGTTCTCTTTGTCGTCATCGCCGTACTCGGCTGTGGCATCTTATGCTTACGCAAAAGTTCGGATGGATTAAACAAAAACTTTGGGCGTGATAACTGGGACATGAGAAATGGCTACATGTATCCAGACTCACCCGAGCCAACATTTTCAATCACAAACAGACCTACGAGTAGGTCACCAGAACAGTTGAATAATACCACGTCTAGAAACGAATCGCCGCAAAGAAGCGGGACATTAAATAGATTTAGCAGCTCAATGAGTCCACCAGCGCCTAGATATAATAGCACAGCAATGCATGATTTAGAAAGGAATATACGTAACATGGAGTGGGTGCATAGGGATGATAGGATTGACATGGATCAGATTGATGGTAACTCTGATATCACAATACCTGACAACAGATGACATGATATGTGGTTTTAAGGATGGTCAGAGGGTGGCAGACAGACGGGCGTTTTATATTTGATTGAGGATGTAATTGAATGTTGTAAACATATAGGCCTGTATTCCAGAAAGGTGTTTACTAAACCACGTTTTAACTGGACTTCAACTGTCGAGCTTTCAAGTGGAACAGTTCAATGAGCCGTGCTGATGAGGAGAAATAAAACCTTGGTTTAGCTAAACTCCTTTCTGGAATACGGGGCTTAGTGGGTATTTGAGTAGACAGTACTTTGCCAAATATTAGCCATAATTCCTAGAAGCTTAATCTGATTTACTTTATGCAATTACTTCATGTGAATGCAAGAAAGATGTATCTGTATTTCTTATCTACTGTAAATGCCAATATTTTTGTGCGCAGTAAATTTCTTTACAGTGAATGTTATATACCCAGGGACACTTATTAAAGTGATTACAGCGATGTGCCACAAACTTGGGTAGCAAAATCAGGCTGGTATGCCAATGGGTCCTTTCCTTTGCAAAATGTGGTACCGTATTTTGTTGGGTCTGTTTTTCAAAATTTTCTGAAATTTGTGCCATTTTGGCACAAATTTTTTTCTAAATTTCAAACGAAAATCAGGAAATTTGCTCCAAATTAGTGTAAATTTTTGCATAAATTTGATGCAAAATTTGGTCTTTGGTATATGGGTGAGTCCCTTTGTCTTGAAAATTGGTTTATACAAATTTCCCAGCGGCACACCCTTACCAAAACCAAACTTGAGTACCCCCTGGGGTTATATACAACCTTCTTGCATTTGTATGATGAACTTTTCCTTTTCATTTTAATGATTCTGAACTACAAGTGGTCCCATGCAATGACCACCAATCAAGATGTGTACTAACCTTAACTGACCATAATCTCACGGAATCTCATTATTGAAATCACCCAAAATGAACAAAGTCCAAATATGCCTTAGACAGGGGTCATATATGGTAACGGAATCGCTGCCTGAGCAGCGTCTCAGGTGGTAGCCTGCTAATGGTATTATATTGGGGTGTAGGAAGCAAAAGGTCCCGGTGTAGAAGTAATTAAGGTCCCCCTGGAATCAAAGTCCACCTCCCGTAGACTTTGACGTAATAGAGCGTGAAGCTAATGTGTGAGAGTTGTTAACCTGTACTTTACTGTACAACCTGGACAGTAAGATCAGGGGACTGCAATTCCTATTACACCAGGTTCTGTTGGCAATTGTCAAAAAGTGTAAAATTAGCTTCGGGAATTCTCAGAAAGTCATGTTTTGAAAAGGTCTATAGCAAAAATTCCTTGTGCAGGCTTGTAATTGGCTACACAGGTATGCATGTTTTATTTCCTTTTAATCAGATTTTTATTTAGACAGTCTGGGGTGCTCAAGGGTTAAAACCGCATCTTGATTGGTTGCCCATGGTGGAAGATCTCATGATTCTCATCTTCTGTTTGTCTTTAAAATCCCACCACATTGATGTCAGTGTAAAATACAGGATTTTTATTTGCAGTTTAACTAAACAAATTAAAAAAGGAGAATGTAGCAATTTTGATTTGACCTCTGTAAATCCTATGGAATGGCAGCCATCTTGTATTGTCACTCATGAAGGGCGAGTTATTGTACCTCCGGCATTATACTATACTTCGAGACTTTTTCAAACAGAATCGCTGTAAAATTGGTGTATCTAGCTCAGAGCAAGTCACAATAGACGCTGCTGAACACTGGTTTGCGCATGAAATAAAAAAATAATAAACAACCATTTATAAAGGCGCGCAAAAAACAAAGCCTCGAGGCGCTTCACAATAAATATACAAAGCAGAAAATTATATAAATACAATAGTAAAATACAAGGAATTATCTTAAAAACTACATTACATAAGAATATTTACAGAAGTCAAATGTAATCAACAATTTTTTGCATTGCGAATGTTTGTTGGTAGATTGTTCCATAGTTCAGGGGCCACAGCAATGAAGGCACGTTCCCCATACGTAGCAGTGCGAGGCGGAGGTTTGGGAAATGTGAGAAGGTTCTTGCATGCTCAGTCTAAGCGTCAAGTGAAGATCACAAATCCAGAAGTATAATGACTCTGCTTCATGAGCGACAAGAAGATGGGTACGAGTACTGCTTCTTGATTTAAAAGTTATGTGGGGTTATATAAGTTTTTTATTATCTATTTTTGTTAAATAGTCTCTTTGCTATTAAGTAACTGGATCAAGCAAGATGATCATTTGACAAGAGCTTGATTTATTTATGATAGCTTGCAAGTGTTCAACTGGCATAATGAAAAGCTCTGTCGACCTCTGTGGAAAATG
Organism: Ophiothrix spiculata; assembly: GCA_000969725.1. Taxonomy (NCBI): domain Eukaryota; kingdom Metazoa; phylum Echinodermata; class Ophiuroidea; order Amphilepidida; family Ophiotrichidae; genus Ophiothrix; species Ophiothrix spiculata. Next base: position 120,338 of record JXSR01S073932.1, on the reverse strand, counting down.
ATATACTAGCCTTGTTAACAAAAGCTTCTGTGGAATATAATATTCTAGCTTTGATAACAAAAAATATCATTTGTGGATTTAAATCTTGAATGCCTAAACAGTAGCGTTAACATTGTATTTTCTGACAAGGTAGCGTTGTTTCACATCTGTGGCATTCACAATTTTAAATCCACAAATAAATCATAATTTTTTGTAATTTGCAAAGGATGGTCCAGTGGCGTATGGTGTATCCATTTATGGGTTACAAATTATCATTTATATATTGTAGACAATCAAGAAAATACTATGTTAGTTGATTTCAAGTTTTTATGAACTAATTAGTGTTCTGTGTATTACAGTATACTTAAACAGTAAAAAGGAGCTAAGTTTGATTTCTGTAACATCTTGATCAAAACATTTGTTTTTTTATATCCCTTTTTAACGGCTCCAACATGTCTCATTTTGGAGATGCAAGTAGAAGTGAGTCTAATTCTGAAAACCACAAGTGTATATGAAATAAGGAGTGCTCCGGTGAAATGAGCATAAAGTTGTGAAGACAATCAAAATTGAATTTGACATATGAGGGTTGTTCTGGCAAAATGAGGGGAAAGTTGCAATCAAATTTCAAACTTCAATCTGACATATTTTAATTCACTATAATCTCAGCTTTTGAATGATATATAATATGTCACACGTTCTTTCTCCATTCTTCATTTACAGATCAAAATCCAAAGCAGTCCACTTAAAATATTGCAATAAAAATTAGTGGCAAATCGATTTCAAAGATACTGATTACTAAAATGTATAATGGAACAAGCAATCAATTAACCGTGAATAATTGCACTTCCCGGCAAAGTTGACCTTCAAAACTTTAGGTACAGGTAAACACTTATGCAAGAATAAGTTGTATGTCAAATTTGACTTTTTCACCCTATATTTACTTTAGATGCCATTTGTTCAAAATGTAGATTTGTATCTTTCCTCTCATTTTGCCACAGCAGCCCACATATTTTAATTCTCTATAATCTCAGCTTTCAATGATGTATAATATTCCACACTTTCATTTAGAGATTGAAATACAAGGCGGTCAGATGGAATAAAAATTAGCCACAAATCCATTTCAAAGTTAACATACTTATATAGCAAAATGTGATCAATTAACCGTGAATACTTTCATTTCCCAGCACAATTGATCTTGAGGCATAGTAAAACATTTATGCATGAATGAGTTTTATGTCAAAACCAAAATTTGATCTTTTCACCATATTTTGACTTAGGGGCCATTGATTCAAAATCTTCATTCACAACTTTCTGCTCATTTTGCTGGAACAAAAAATCAAAGTCAGCCTATTCATCTAAAATTTAAAATTTAAATCACCTTAGTGGTGATTCTTCATATAAAAAAGAAAAAAAAAGAAGAAATTGTGAGAAATGGTCCATGCTCCATTAATGATGGTCCATGCTCCATTAATGATGGTGCAATTTACTCTATGCAAGATTACATGATCCGTCCAGTTATCAATGTGTTTTTTATATTTTTTCTTATGATTTAATTTTGAGATCAAAAGTGGTGTGTGTTCCATGGTGGAAAAAATGGGCATTTCACAGCACAGAAAATGTGCACATATGGAGGGAAATGTACATGTAAGAACAGCTGGAAATTTTACAGTGCTTGCCAGGGAATTTGACATTTTTCAGGCCCTGCGAGATGTAAAGTGTGTTCGTGTGTCTAATGGGTGCAATTAATGGAATCCATGTAACATATAATCCAAAATTTACCAGGGTACAGTCTGGATTGGGAATCCATTTCGAGTTCGATAATCAAATTTTAGCACAAATATCAAGGTTTTATATCGATTTTTGGCTGAAAAAAGCAAATTTTTTCCCAGCCGCAACGTTTTGCAGCCACATGCAAATTTAAGTGATTAATCATATTTATTAAGATCTGCATAGTATTAATTTGCACTATTGTGTAGAACAAAAACTGTGTTTTTAATGACTGAAATTTACAGAAGCTGTAGTATTTAGCAAGCTTTATCTACGTAAATAGGTATTAATACCAAAACAATCAAATTAGTAGGCCTACAAAATAGTATGAACCACGTGTAACTACATGTACAACCTTCTGATTACATGCGAAGCAATATTTATTGCTATACCTCATCAATATTTATTAGAGAACCATGAAATATAATTGGTCACTTCTTCCACTGTATTTTGCCTACTTCTCTCAAGTGCATATAATGCCCTCGAAAGAAAAAAATAAAACTATTACACCCCTAAAATTATATCACAAATTCATACAGATTCAGTGAAATATGTATGAGGTATAGAAATTAACATAAACAACAAGAAATTAAATTGGTAATGGATGTGTTTACCTTAAAAATACTTCTGGATGTGCTACATCCGTCATCAGCTTGTGTTTTGCTGTGATCTTCTTGTTGTTGATGACAAGTTCTTTTGATGTCACATGTCATCTTCGACGTCATCAAACAAGAAGATCACAGCAGACCATCAGCTGATGAATTTCTGTTGTGCAGAAGTTTAATCCTTCATGAATTTAATTTCTACCACTGTGTATGAATCTCCACTTTTATATAAATACAACATGGTTTATTTCCGGAAGTAGCAAAAATGTCTAATCTGTAAATTATAAGATGAATGTAAATTATAAGATGAATGTAAATATTAATGTATATTTTGTATAGGTCAAAGGTCAACTGTGGCTGTGCCATATTGAAAAGTTGATATTTCAGTTTTCTATAGTTTGAATATTCCAAAGATGGTCATTGTCAATGAACAAATGGGTTTAATTCTGGTAACAAATACAACTGTAGCATGCCAAAGGTAGCAAGAACTGCGCTGATTTTTTTTTTGTATTTATAATTCGGGTGCTTTGAACCTTTATAACGAGGGATTGCATTCTTTCCATAAAATAAATCTGCGATATGCACTTAAATTCACAAATTTAGAGAAACTGGGCCCCATGTCTGCAATTAGATCATTAGTGAAGTTAGCAATAGTTTGTTACAGCTGGCCTGTAGCAATAGGTTTAGGTTAGAAGTTGCAATTCATTAATTCATATACGTTATATTTGAGAGGCTGTCAGATAAAAGAGAATTTGCACAATTTGAGAATTAAGCCAAGTAAAATAATATTGAAGTATCTTGTAATCCCCAAAATAAAATTTTCTTCAATGCCCCTATTTTTTCCAATTTTGCCCCGTTAGCATGGTTAGATACACGTCAAGAATGGCATCCTTAAAGCAATTATTTTGAGAATTGATGAAGTCTCGTGTATTCAGATATCCTGAAAATGTACACAGTGAGTTTGGAATCTTTTAGGCCAAGTAACAAAAATTACAAGTTGATCGTCCAGAATTTTGCAAAAAGTTGGTGAGGGAGGACCTTATTATTTGTTATTTTTCAGCAATTTACTATTCATTTTAGGCTAATTTTCAATAGCTGAATGTTTGCCATATTACGAGGAGGCCAATATTATTCTCTACACCTACTACCCCCAAGATGGAGAAATTATGTTTAGTGGGTTAACAGTTGGGGAATTTCTGAAAAATTGGTGAGAGCGGGGACGATCAACTGGTTATTTTTGTCTCTTGGCCTTAAAATTCTTTCTCTTCATTCCTTCTACAATTTTTCAAAACATGTTGCCAGAAGCAAAGGATTTATTTTACTTGGCTTTATCCAGAGACATTTATCTGGCTGAGCAATGGCATAATGTGAATCCGACAATCAATGCCAGTTTTGCTTTTGCACACTCTCTTTGTTGTATTGACTTAAATTAGATTTGAAATAAAAGAGTAATGGATTATATAAATAAATTGTTATTATACAAAAACAAAAAGATTCCAATAAATTTCATTGACCATTGTAATAAAACATTAATTGAATTTGACAGTTTGTTATTTATTTCATTTTGTGAAGTGTATCATTTGACCAATATGCAAAAGCTGGCATCTTAAAATTGGTATTGAGTTTAAGTTGGCCCCCGACCCCCTGTTTAATTTTTTGGCCCGCACTCTCTCATTTTTTGACTGTTTTCAATGAAAAAGGTGTCAAGTGCTCAGGAGATCATGCTGCATCAAATGAGCTTTTACCCTAAGGGATTTGAAACATGACCCTTTTTGACCACTGCCAGTTATCAAGTAACCTGTGGGCGTAAATCATGCAGTAACTTTGTTGATCAGTACAAAACTTTGACTAATGAATAGGGATTTAAGTTGTCAACACCCAACGTGAGGTGTATAATGAGTTTAAAATATGTGAAAGAATTGTAAAGTAAAATACAATGCAGTGTAAAATATATGACGGGTGCTCTAGCAAAATTATAACAATCTGGCTCCACCACAAATGGTGCATTGCAAAGAAAACTTAAATTTGACATTATATCAAATCAATTCGGCTCTCACATCACCTTGGTCTACATTCTATATCGGCCACAATATGGTCCACATGAGGTGCATAGGATTTCACATGCTCCACATGGAGTACTCTCACTGTCCAATTCTTCCCATCATGCAGTTCTTCTAATATGGATTTGATCTGATAGGAAACATTGTCTGCCCATTCACACCATGATCTTGTCTTTGACAATGATGCATTGTGGGAGCTTTGTACAGTTACAGAATTATTTGGCTGTTTGGCATGGTCAGTTCTATGTTCTGGAGTTTTGCACAAATCTGCGTACTGACTTTTTGACATTTCACTATTCTGCAAATCTGATTTTTCTACAGTTCTATTGACATCCTCTCTTTCAGCATCACCATCAGAGTCACAAGTTCTCCTTTCACTAACACTCAAATGTGATGCAGCACAATTTTCCATTTTCAACCTGGAACAATCCATTGCATGTTGAGGGGTGGTTGTAACATTTCCATGGATGTGCAATATACCTCCAGTGTGCGGTTTGAGTGCAACACAAGCTACTGGCCAACCCTGCTCAGAACTTGGTATGAGCCCAAGATTGACTCTATCGGCTACTCCTTTGGGGCATACCTAAAAAAGGGAAGAAAATTAACAAATATTCAAGAAGATATGTTTAAATGTTCTATATTTCTCAAAACTGCTATGTATCCTCATATATGGGAAAGTTTTTATCAGCAACTTGAACTCGCCTGACCTTCTGACTCAAACCAACCATGCCAACTGCTGGTTAACTGCCAGGAAGAATCCAGTGAATAGAATCAGTAATAATAGTGATCTAAGTACCGATAGATCTGCGTCATAAGATTGCGATCTAGTTAAGGTGAAATGATAGTGATGATTTCCTAATAACAGCGTAATAATAATGTCAAGCGCTATGATACTTTGGTGAATAGCGCATATAAAAATGCCGATTATTATTATTATTATTATTATTATTATTATCAGTATGTGATCATATAGAAGTATATGGTATTCGCTGTACGCTATTCGATGGCTATATCTTAAACAGGCACGGCGAGCTATTTGTTGGTGTTTTTTTTTTTCGAATAGTGCCCTTTTATGCGACCCTGTGGCATCAAATTAACGTGTTCGATTGAATCTATAATATGCATGCCCAAGTGAAATCGTATACCCAAATAGTATAGTTCTATGTGATCGCAGCTTAATGGGATAACAAAATATTTTACGCATTGTTATGCATTTACAAATCATTTTAACTAGACTACTCTATTTCTACAAGCCCAGTACCTTAGCATTATCTCCATCATGTATCCGACATCTGTCCTCAACATTATTCAGCTTCAGATTCTGTGCAAGCGCCCTCAATGAGTGCGGATTCCACTCACAGGCATGAACCAATGCTGCTTTGGCATGGACTAAATACGGTAGAGTGAAATATCCAATTCCTGAAAGTAAAACACGAACTTGGGGGTTAAACAGGCTTAGAACTCTACACTGCCGCTCTAAAGTATTTCCACACAAAACCTTTATTCAGTCATATCTGAAAAGGTGTTTATGCGATTTTCATCATGTTTTGACAGAGTATATGTTGTATAATTATTGAAGTAACTATTCCGGAATTGAATTCATTGCATTTGATAATATGGCACGTAATGCATTACTACTTTCGTATGAACATTTAAAAAAAATGAGTTATATACATTTCTGTGCATTTGTTTAAAACTTACAACCTGATAATATTCTATCCTGTTACAAAGTAATAATAAAGTTATGAAAAATTGATTAGTTACATAGTAATGAGATTTGTACTTGTGGTGTATTTGTATATGGTCCATGAAATCAGCAATTTTTATAGCACTTGAAGATCAAATATTAAAAGAAACATCAATTTATTCATATTGAACAGGTAAGTTACCTATACTAGTATGAATCTTTGATGATTTTAGGATGTTAAATATAAAAATTGAGGTTTTTGAACATTTTTAATTGTGCGGAAATACTTTAGAGCACAAGTGTAAGATGCACATTTGTGTCCCAGACTCAAGAAATTTGAGGTTCTGCTGTATTTTGTACATGCTTTAAGTCTCAACAGACTCACAAGATTTTGGGCCAAGCTAGTCTTAGGTTAAAAAAGGCCATTTGAAACATCTGTAAAAGTTTTATTAACATAATTGCACAATTTTAAAGATTTTATTTCAAGAGTTGATAATAAAAATAGAAAAAAGGAAAGAAGAACCATCACAGATATTTTTTTTCATGGGTTAATTTTAATTTGGCCATGGCCATATAAAATCCATAACATTAATGACGTAACATCGGTAACATATATTTTAGGCAATATAGGGAGTTATTAATTTCAAACTTGCTTTATATTGCTATATACAATTTAGCAACACCTACATAAATATTCTTGTTGGTTTTAACTTCATGAGGATTTTGATACAGCACCAAACCACAGCTACTTCTCTATATTGTGCGAACAAATAGGTCGTCACTAATAATACCCCATGTGACTAAACACCTGTTGGTTCTTACCTGCATATAAATCCACAACTGTTTCTCCTCTACAATCTAAATTTGCAACACGCAGCTTCTCAGTGATATTACCAGATGAATACATACAGTGGGTGATATCATATGTAAACCTAGAAAAAACAATGTGGAGTGGATTACATTATTTTATAAAATTTCAAAAATTTCTCTCTTATCCACACAAACTTGTGGCCCTAAATTTAAAGCTTGGCAAAAAATGTACACGTAAAAAATTCTAGCAGCTTTGAAACATGGACAAAGTGGGAGGGGAGTGGCCAAGTCAAGATTTTATGGGCAATTCATTTCACTAACCACTTTTGGTTGCTGAAATCTTAAATGCATGTGAAATAAATGATACCTGTAAAGGTGCACAAGACGCGCTAAAACTATTTGGCCCAAATTTGCTAATTTCAGTTGATTTTCGTTGATCCAACTATATTTTTAGAAGTGGCAATGTCAATCAGGCACCTCCTCCCCTTGAGGTGGTGTCGGGGGGAACATGCCACTCATTGTTCACCCCCTTGCTGCACTAATTGTGTCCACAAATTTCACATAAATATTACATAAAAGAGGCCCTGCCCTGATGGTTGGAACAGCTCATGTGTTATCTTATCAAAAATTCACATGATATTTTCCTGGCCATCTGTCAGAATAATGGGTAAAATAAAGTATGCAGGGTATGATGTGATTCCAAACAGGTAAGGGGAACTTTGGTGGAGAAGCATGGGACATCAAATTACTTACAGAACCGTTTTTTCAAACCTTTACTTGCGACTTTCAGTCCCTTTCATAACAGCAGGTTTAAATAATATGGGTCTCAATAAGAGCCTAAAATGCCATAAAAGCCTGAGTAAAGTTTGCCAAATTCTTGAAATTTTAAACCTGTAAATATTTTTTGGATAAATTCTTTTATATATGTTTTATCAAATTACATTGTCCCCAAACATGTAGCAAAGATAACTTGAGCAAATGTTGATAAGAAATCCGTTTTGATCATTTCGGTGATCTGACCACTTGTAACAATTAGCTCTTCAGTGCCCTAAACATTTTAATGCATATTTATTTTTAAATGAATCGAAATGCATCAAAGTGGTACAAAATGCATTAATGGGTTAAAATAAATATAGGATGACTTCCTTTATGTTGAAATGGATGAAGAATGATCAAACTGATTTCTTATGAACATCTCTCAGAGGGGGTGGGTACATGCATTGACAAAGTATATGGGGATGTGCCTGCCTTTGAGTGGTTTTTCATAGTTTTAATATAGCGGTGGGGTGGTTTTTTCGTAGCAGATGAATGCACCCAGTCGTTAAAATAACCCTAACTACCAACCGTAACCCTAATACCAACTCATATTGATGGATTTTGACCTGTTTTAATCTAATTTGATCCAATCTAATTCCCTTCACTAATTACAAATCCCCCATTTCAATACCATAATAATAAAAAGACATTTATAAGTGGCTAAAACACTAAGCGCTTTACAAAATAACAAGAATATATAGTTTAAAAAACAAAAATATTTTACGCATGAATACATAAAAACACTAATTTTTAGAATTACAAAGTTCATGGGAAATAAAGTACATTATAAAAGTCTTTAAAATTACATTATGATATAATACATTCATAATTTTAAAAAGCACAAATAACGGAGAGCAAATACCGCAGACCCGTCATTATTACAGAAAATATTGCACATATGATGACACGATGAAAAGATGAACATTGCATGGAGGGGAGAGGTTACCAGCACATCACCCAAGTAAAAACAAATATATTAAATTGCAGCGATAAAAACATTGAGCTGGATGAACACAGAGAATGCAAGACATTACCTGATGCCATTGTCTATTTGTTCAACCCATCCATCGTTGCCTAGCAACAAGTCAACATTAGGAGAGCGAAAATCATCATCTTGAATCATTCCCTTCTTGGCAACTCTGGCAGCATGCAAAGAGGTAGCGACTACCTTCCATAAGCTGAAATACAAATAAACAGATTCAGATTCACACTTTTTTTCAATATCATAACATGATGTAACATATTTCCTTATATGTACACTCCCGGTCAAAAGTGTTTGCGCACGCTTAAATACGGGCAAAAACGTAATAATTATATCAAACGACCAAGACTCTGAAACAATTCATGTTTTTTATAGGTGCCTAATGAATCCAATATAAATAATCTATGTTTCCTCTGTTATTCGATCTTCCATAACCATAAAAATGACCGATTTCCTGGGCCATATACAAATACACCACACACACTTTTTGATCTGTACCTATGTAGTTTATTATTCAATGCTCGTTATCACCGTGTAGCCGTAAAGAACATTTATGTATTTAAACTCTGTTTTTTATGTGCAGAAGAAAGTATACAACATGTTTAGCACGCCATATTTTCAAATTTTGTAATTGCAATTCCCATTATGTTTTTTAGATCTATGTATGTAAAATATAAATCGGAAACTAGACATGATTCCATCACTGTAGTGACGCGGACCCTGCCGCATTCTTCTTATGACTCATGTGACCTCGTATGTGACCCTTAATTGATCAAATGCATAAGCCACGTTATAATGCAACATTAATCTGAGTAAATGAAATGTTTTATGAAAATCCATTTTTCGACCCCCGTGACCCCCATGTGACCTTGTGATCCCATGACATGTTGGGGTGATGTCAAGGATTATTTTGAAGAAGTTTGGTCAAGATACGCCATTGTGTATAGGAGTTACGGTGATTTTGGTAAGAATCAATATTTGACACATGTGACCCCATGTGACCCCGGGTCACCCCCATGAGCACAATGTTTGTTAAGACTCATGAGCTACTTACTATGCATGAGTTATACGATCATGCAATGTAACCCTGACAAGTTGAAACATTTTTGGTAAAAATCACATTTTTCGACCCTGTTATGCATGAGTTATACGATCATGCAAGGATTATTTTGATGAAGTTTGGTCAAGATCCGCCATTGTGTATATGAGTTACTGTGATTTTGGTAAAAATCAATATTTGACCCGTGTGACCCCAGGTCACCCCCATGAGCACAACGTTTGTTAAGATTCATGAGCTACTTACTATGCATGAGTTATATGATCATGCAATGTAACCCTAACGAGTTGAAACATTTTTTGGTAAAAATCATGTTTTTGACCCAGTGTGACCCCATGTGATCTTGTGACCCCATGGGTCACATGACATGTTGGGGTGATGTCAAGGATTATTTTGACGAAGTTTGGTCAAGATCCGGCATTGTGTATAGTTACGGTCAGTTACGGTGATTTTGGTATAAATCAATATTTGACCCGTGTGACACCATGTGACCCCGGGTCACCCCCATGAGCACATCATTTGTTAAGATCCCTGAGCTACTTACTATGCATGAGTTATACGATCATGCAAGGTAACCCTGACAAGTTAAATCATTTTTTTTTTAAAAACACTTTTTTGACCCTGTGTGACCCCATGTGACCTTGTGACCCCTATAGGTCACACGACCTGTTGGGGGTGGGGTTACAAATAATTTTGACCAAGTTCAATGGTCAAAATCTGCCATTGTGTGTAGGACTTATGGCATTTTATTACTAACTACTGACATCTTTTCCTGTACAAACAATCCCATAGGAAGTGATGCATGGTGGGAAGCAATGTATGATGGGAATCAATGCATGATGAAAAACGATTTCTCTTCCCAGATGATGGGAAGCACACAATATATTCTCTTGAGTAACACAATAGTCTGAAACCACCTTAACAACTCGAGGAGGGGAACTCAACTTTGAAAATAGTAGGAAGAAGCACTCGACTAAGGGTCTACTGAACTGATTTTGTTATAAAATAAACTTATAGCGAGACCAATAAATATGGGACGCAAATCATCCAATTTTATCATTATTATGCTCAGGATACAAGTTTTTCCACACTTGGATCCTTCAAAGCATACTAAGGCCAAAAAAAATAAATTGTTATGTTGCCCTCAGCGACCAACCCTATTCAAAAATTTAAAAAAAAATATTAGGGTCGGGAAAGCACCCAATTTTGCTCAGATTGGGTGTTTTTTGAGAAAATATTTTGAAAATTGTGGAAAATGCACCCAAATTTGGTACTTTAGGTGCTTTTTAAAAAAATTATTTTCCGACCGACCGACTCAATTTTTCAGAAATCCCACTTGAGGGCAACACAACAATTATTTTTTTTTTGGCCTAATGGGAAAACATGGCCTTTGAAACTGATCATATAAGGGCTGTCTAGTGAACAAAAGATTTGACCAAAAATAGTCCCTATAGCTAAAAAATTTAGATCAATTGTTGTAGTCTTAAATATTGCATTTATCATGCTGGAAATTTGGTCTAATGAAAGGGGGTCTTGAATGCCGGACATAGGTGGGCCTACCCTGTATGTACGTGCATCCTCTCCCAGGCTTAGCATAAGAAAAAATGAGTGATATAAAACCTGAAGCTGATAGCTTATAAGTTAATGATCTAAAATGGCCTACCTAACTGAATCGATACCTTCCCACGTTTGCTGCTGAAAACTGGCATCAGGTAGCAGTACCAAATCCCCATGCTTCTCCCATCGCTTGGGGACGTCGTCTTCCAAATCCTGCGACCATTTCCACCCAGCGCCCTCTATCAATTTTTGCAGGCATTTTATGAGATGTTCTCTTGGTGTGATGACCTTTTTCTTCCTGGAGTGAGGCACTTTTTCTTGGGAGAGTCTGTATGTAATATTTCCAAGTTCTCCTGTACAGTTTAAATAGATGAAAAATTACTATTAAATGAAACAAGCATCCCGTTTATACTGTATTAATTGCATGAATCTTAAAACTTCTTGATTCCCAAATTTTGTATGTGTGTGCAGGGGGGGGGGGTCTTTTTTCAACAATTGCAAAGAAAAAGAACAACATATTTTTTCTAGTTTTACAATATCAAGTGAAATTAGCCAATTGCTAGCCAAATTATATTAATTTTGGCGCTATCCAAATTATATTAAATTTGTATTTTCTAAATTAAATTTTCAATTTTTTAATTGTTTGGTACACTTTCAATATTTCTTTAAATTTCAGGATTTATTAGTTGATTTTAGCCATCAGATAACAAGTTTTGATTTTTTTTTTGCCAAATTAAATGATGGGAATGAGCAGAATATCCAGTTTATAATGCTTTTGAAAACTCATTTTACTTTTGTTGCTCCTATGTATTTATGGTTGTTTCCAATAAAACTTGGAAATTGTGAAGCTTTTAGCTCAATGTGTAGAAATTTAGAGAAATTTTCAGTGCTTTTCACATTTCATCAACAATCTGCGTAAACATTGTGCACAACATATGTGATGACTCACTCACTTTGCGAAAGAACACTTTCCAAGAAAACGGAGAAAATAGGCAGCAAAAAATAAAGAAAATGATAAGAATTTCCAGCAGATTTTCTGTTGTAAAATGTGATCGCCTTGATCAAATTAAACAAGTAAGGTGTCATTTTAAAGCTTAGAAAGTGCTGCAAAGATGAAATGATAAAATCAAAATTTCTATAATTTTCAAAGTCCCCCTTTTCTGGGTGAGCCATCACATATTGAGAAATTTTGAGATTCAGAGTCTCCCGATTTTAAGCAACCCTCCCGATCTCCCTATCGGGTAGCTATATCTCCCCATATCTCCCACTTTTTAAAAAAATCTCCCAATATTTCTCGCATTGAAAACAATTTTACCACGATGTTCAGCTAGCGTGTATTACAGACCGCGTACACGGTACATTTTGTTAAGAGATTGAAAATTAAATCGTTTTTGTGAGTCATATGTGCGTTTGGAGACCCTTTTTGTCCCTTTTCAGTTTTCAAAAGCTACTTTTTTTTCAAATTTTTTAGGTGTACCTTTTGGGCCTCATATAGCTTCATATGTCAGTTGCCCATAAATGTTTTAAAGTACTCATAAATTTAAGTGATTACATAAGTCTCCAGCATCAGAATTTGAAAGTGTTGACAGGTATGCTATACTCCTTACCTGTGTTGTCTTGTTGTAACATGCCATCTGCATCTGAGCTGATAGGTATTGCCACTTCTCCAGTCAGTAGTTTTGTCACACCAAAGTTACTATCCCAGAAACCCTTGGATTCTAGTAGTTGTCTAAAATCCCCTCTGTCCCAACCGACCCACTATATTCCTTACCTGCATTGTCTTGTTGTAACATGCCATCTGCATCTGAGCTGATAGGTATTGCCACTTCTCCAGTCAGTAGTTTTGTCACACCAAAGTTACAATCCCAGAGACCATTGGATTCTAGTAGTTGTCTGAAATCCAGAGTTTGAATAAAGTTAATTTAAAGGCATTAGCCACAATTATCTATGTTAAGTTCAACTTTCAGTGACACATACTGATTTTATTGCATTTTTAGAAAGTTCTTCAACCTACTAACTTATATCAATAACCATTCCTGTTGAACTTGAATATTAATTACACAGAAGACAATTAGTCTGTGTATATGCCTATTTTTCTTCAAAAACTAGATGGAATTTTTGACGGAATATATTCTTTTGAAAATAACCGTTTTAAAAGAAATGTAAAAAAATACATGCTCTAGGTTAAATCCAGGAAAGATGTTTAACAATTTTTCAAGGAAAGACTTAGTTCAAACTATTTTACTAGAAAAAATTGAAGTCATAATTTTCACTTGGTGTGTTTTAAATGTTTAAAATTGGCATATTTTGTAAAAAAAAAAGTTCAAAAATTAGTGATTTGAAGACCCTGTTTTGAAAGTCTTTTTAGAGTTACATGAGTTGCAAAAAATACCATCTTTGTTAATATTATGATAACATTTACATCAGAAAATATAATCATGATAATATTGAACAACAAATTCTATTAATAAGAAGAAAACACGTTTTTTTGGAAATAAATGTTAATTATCTCTGAATAAAAACTGTATTAAAATTTCGACCCAGGGTTTTAAAATTGCATTATAAAATAACATGATTGAATCCACCAAAATTGTTGTAAGCACATGCAGTATAAATATCTATATTTTATGCAGTTAAAATTACCCCAAATTGAGTTTTTTAAGGAAAATTGTTCGAAATTAAGATAAAACACGCTAAAAATGCAAGGCCTATATAATTAATTTCCTAAAGCAGCCTTTTCTGTTAATAGTGTATTGACAAAGCACTTGAGTTCAAGTATTCACTTTTGTCTGCATGCAGACCGCATGAAAGGAAGTAACAGTGGGAGATTGAAATTATCAATATAAACATTTGAGATTTATTGGCCTGGTGACACTAATTTCTTAGTCTATATATCCAGTCGGCTAGAGTTTTTCTGCTGATTATCGATTAATGGCTGATTAAGTGGTCAGGCATTACGCCTGTGCGAGGTGTAGCAGTGTAGTGACTTTATCATGTTTATATAATTGCATATTGTTAATTTAAGTTATTGTATATTGCATTCAGTTGCAATCTAAGCT
>JXSR01S073931.1:53293-71009 GCA_000969725.1 Ophiothrix spiculata | reverse complement strand
ATATTTGATACTTTATCGGATCAATTTGATCCTTTCTTTTTAAGAGTGTATATTTACGATATTTAAAGCGTTGATTGCACACTTGGAGCAAGTTGCTATGCTAGATTATTAGTATTAATTACGGCTTGTTTTGCTTATGGTTGAAAAGCAATCCAGGGATATGGGTTACAATGTTTCTGATAGCATCTGATGCACTAACATTTAGTGATGATCTAGATGAAAACAACATATTATATAAGCATTGTATGCATTGTATACATGGTAATGTATATTTGTGTTAGATCGCCCTAGAGAAAATAGAGTACAATTCTAGTACAAGAATGTCCAGTAAGAGGAATTTGCTGCTAGACAAATTGTTTAATAATTCTATAACGGTAAAACAAAAGATACTTTAATAGCTAAACATTGCATGTCTGATTAAAGAGGGATTGTTTGCCGATTGTTTGTTTGTTTTCAAATTTACGTTTTCTTTGGTAACGTCTTCTACCTTTAAACAACTTAGAAATTTGGATTGCAAAATCTTATCAAATCTAATGATATATTGATGATAATGATATCGGGGGGATTTTAAATAGGAACATTGTATATCCATTTCACCAAAATGTAATGTAATTATTATTTATTTTTTTTAAGACAGTCTGCTCTTAACGAGTAGCAGTTTTGTAAATTTTACAAATTGGAACTCGTTATTAAGTCTAGACTACATAATTTCAATGCGAGTATATGATGCCATAGGTTCCTATTTCTGTCATAAGTTGGTGTCGTTATCACTTCTGCGTGTGTTTGTTTAACTAATTCTTAAATAAATCTACTCCTAGAATGTAGGGTACTGATGTGAACCGTTACCAAATGACTTGAAAAAGGTCGCTGTAATCAAGACATTTTATTTCATATTATCATTTCCAATACTCACACTATTTTAACATATGTATTCAATATTTTAAACCTTCCAGAAAACGTTGTTCAAAAACATTTCAAGCGTATAAATTTAGATTTTTTTAATACATTTTGCAATCACTTGTTTCTGGATAAGGATATGCGTACGAATCACGAGATATTTACCCTAATCAAAATGAAGATAATATGTGTCCCCCTATGAAATAGTCTATAAACGCACCATTAAATCATTTGCATTTAAAGTATCATTCAATGTATATTACGTATTTTCTTAACGTCACATTTTTCTTTTTATATATTTTAAGTGTAGTCAGACGGATGACTCGTTTCGATGTCTCGACATTGTTCTTCTTCATGCTTATGACCATTGCATTATGACTACTATGTATTCAAATTTAAATGTAACATCATCTTTGTCCTTAATGAGGAAAAACCATATGATTGGGCTGGTTCGTATTGCTGCGTTAACAGTAACATCAAGTCCGCCCTCGCCACCCTTAAAGATGATTATAAACTAGATTCCATATGCAAGAAAAAACACAAAAATAGAGCTGATAACCACCTAGGGTTCTTTGGTAGACAAGGTTTAAAAATATTACTCTTTTGTCTATCTACGTAGAACTATGAAAAACAAATTAAAACATATTACACTGAAGCTCCATTTGTAAGTTGTAAGGAGCCTTAGTTCGCAACTAATGACGGAATATCTTCCAGCATTCGGAAGGCTTTGACGTAAGAACCATGACGAAATGTATGTTAGTCATGGCGCAAAAAATATTCAGAGAAATGCATAACCACCTCCTTTGAAGTAGTCTTTATATTTTCTGCATCATTCAATACACTATAATACTACATCTATCTTTGAATCATGATTCAGTAGTTTTCTGCATCATAATGCAAGACAATTGCGTCAAGCCATTTCGTATGACTCAAAAGCTTTCGTCATGAATTGGTAACCGTGCCTTACAAACTTTGAACTTTTCTCTAATTAATGTTGGGTTCACATTTGTGACCCATCATATCGAAAGGTACTACCTTAATACCGGCATAGTAAATTACGGGATGCGGGCCATTGAAGCTGAGCATAGTCAAAATTCACATCCAAGGTCGAATTTCTAATTTCATCAGAAACGTTACCTTTGAAGTGTTCTCTATCATATTAATCAGGCTCCAACATCCAAAACATAAGATTAGTTTGTTAAAAAACAAGATACAAATCCTTTCTCCATTCAAGTTTGACCAATACACTAACTTTAAACTTGATTTGATCAGAACTATAGTTTTCTGAATCAGGTTGATGACAATTACCAATTTGGATGTAACTTTGCAATCGAACATCCAATAACTAAAAGCAAGGCGTCATTTTAAAGCTTAAAATATAATTTTTCAGATGAGACCAAAACATCAATTTTCATTTTGGGACCCTTAAAGTACCTTTCGATATGATGGGTCACATTTGTTAAAGATATCAGTCAAGGAATAGTGTGAATTGTGAATATATATATATATTGTTAACAGAGACGTCGGATCAAGTGTTGAATAATTTTCAAAACATGCATTTAAAAATAGTAACTTTATTCTCTCTTTAAATGTTAGAGGCGAATAAACCGAATGAGCAGGTGCAATTAAATATATGACGTAGCACGTCTACAATCGCGAATTCGATGCGTAGTATTGAATTTCTGTATGCTTTTCTTACCACTAACTTTATTGAATCTATAGGATATCGAATATTGTATGTCATGAAGCGATTGTATCAAATAACCCTTTTCTTAAATGTTTCAAAGAATCAATTCAAGTTGTAATGTGAATGAACAGCGATCAGAATTCAAGATATTTCTTTCCTTGGTTTTGGTAAATATGTAAATCATTTTTAACTGTCAAATGGGGATATTCTTATGTTTCCTTAATTTTTGTGAAATGATTTAATCAATTTTTTTCCTGAATCATCGAATATGGAATATGCGTTCTGATTCAATGAAACTATGTGAACTTGATCTCTGACTTGACATTTCAGTAAGATACAATAGGAGCATTTTTCTCCTCGTATGCCTAGGCGAGGCCCCTTAGCAATCTGAACCCAAATGTAATCGAACAAAAGCAACGTGGTATACAAAAGTGTTATAAATTTACTATAATATCGTATATTTCTATATTTATAAATGTATACATTGTAAAATGTGTCCATAATTTCTCATTGCCCGTAATCAATGTTCAACCCTAAAAATAAAGGAAATGCTTTAATTCAACATCATTTTTGTTCTTACATTGCTTAAATACTACAGTTAGGGTTGAAATTAAAATGGTATAATGGCGTAAACCTAATTGTTAATGGTAAACTGCCTATTGATTTGTTAAAATTATATCTTATTTCGATACCACGCATTGTTTAAACAAAATCAATTCAAAATGTGATGGCTCACCCCGAAAGGGGGGACTTTGCTATGATATTAATTTTGATTTTTGTCATTTCATCTGTTTCGGCATTTTCTAAGTTAAAACATGACAGCTTACTTGTTGAAATTGATCAAGGCGATCAAATTTTACAACAGAAAATCTGCTGGAAATTTTTATTATTCTCTTTATTTTTCGCGGCCTTTTTTCACCCATTTCTTGAAAAGTGTTCTATCGCAAAGTCCCCCTTTTCAGGGTGAGTCATCACAAATAGTTAAAAAAAGACCTTTTCATATCATATCAATTATAGTTCCTGAATTGCATAAAATCCTTAACTTCTTACATGGGTCGTTAAGTATGCATTTATGCACAATATAGCAATCAAACGTCTGTTATCGCTATCTGCCTTGTGCAGAGAAAACACTTGCTGCTGAACACATCAGCTACAAGATCTCACTCAATGGTCTGTCCTACTTTTCAACTACTTGTTAAATTAGTACTTTCCTTAGGTGCAATTATAGCTTCTTCATTGTTTATTTTTGATTGATATTTGATAAAAGTCATAGTACTAGTGAAGCCTATATCCAAAATCCCGACTCACTCCATTTGTAGAATCGCGGTGAATATTGCGTAATCTTATAACGTAAACCTTAGTAGTTCTGTAAAATTCCTACTTAAAAATATTTTTGTCAATTTTCGTGTAATTTAGTATGTCTTTTCAGCAATAACAATATTATTCTGTTGTTAATATGAGTACTCTCGAATTTTTAAAAAAAATTATGTTAATTAAAATTAACATACCTTAATAAACTCTTAATCATAGACGTACTTTAAAGTGCTTCACTTTGCATAGTGTTTCTATTCTGTTACCTTTATGAAATCACATAATAATTGATTCATGAAGCGTACAATATAACTTTTGTTAATAATACTAGGAGAATGTCCTACTGTTGCTTCACAATTTGATGTTCTCAATAATATATATTTGCTGTCCAGGCTCTTGGATGGGTTTGTAGAAACCAACGACCAAGGCTCAGTAGAATGAATGATAGAGCGCACGAATTCATTAAATTCTGAACACAAAGGTCAGTTTACCAGTGTAAAGCGTCTTTAGGCTTGTGTCAATCATGGCAGATTATTAAAGTGATTTGAGGAAAGTAATTGTTTTCATGTCTTCAATATCTCCAGCACTCCTTGAACAAACCTTTGGTGATATCATGATACAGAATAACTTTGAATATCTATGCTCATGCAAAAGCATACAATTTGGACTAAATTGTAACTGTATCATATTAATTCACTTCGCCTCATTTTGTTGTGTTGAACTCTCAGTTATTCAATATTAGAATAATTTTGTTTTAACCAAAAGCCCATTTCTCTAATGATTCCTGCGTTTGAAATTTTCGAACGAAATTTGATGGAATAGAAGTGTAGAACTTTCCTTAGGTGCCATTAAAGCTTCTTCATTGTTTATTTTTGATAGATATTTGATAAAAGTCATAGTACTAGTAAAGCCCATATCCAAAATCCCGTTCCACTCCATTTGTTGCATCGCGGTGAATATTGCGTAATCTTATAACGTAAACCTTATCAGCTCTGTATAATTCCTACTTAAATCTATATTTTTGGTCAATTTCCGTGTATTGTAGTATGTCTTTTCAGCAATAACAATATCATTCCGTTGTTTATGTACTCTCAAATTTAATTAATATATCAATTTATTTAAAGTCCTTAATATTGCATACATAGTGTTTCTATTCTGTAATCTTTATGGAATCACATAATAATATTTGTACCAAACAGACTTCTTGGATTGATCCATGAAGCGTAATATAAGTTTTGTTAATAACACTGTTGCTTCTTAATTTGATGTTCTTAATAATATTTTGCTGACCGGGCTCTTATATGTGTTTGTAGAAACCAACGACCAATGCTCAGTAGAATGAATGATAGAGCGCACGAATTCATTAAATTCTGAACACAAAGGTCAGTTTACCAGTGTCGAGCGTCTTTAGGCTGGTGTCAATCATGGCATATTATTCAAGTAGTTAATTTCATGTCCTTAATATCTCCAGCTCTCCTTGAACAAACCTTTGGTGGTATCATGATGCAGAATAACTTTCTTTTTCTTGTTAGACATTCTATGCTCATGCAAAAACATACAATTTGGACTAAATTGTATCATTAAACTCACTTCGACTCATTCTGCCGTGTTGCACTCTCAGGTATTCAATATTAGAATAATTTTGTTTTAATCAAAAGCTCATTTTCCCAATTCTCTAATGGTTTCTGCGTTTGAAATCATCTTGTTTTTGAACGTAACTAAATGAAATAAAAGTGAAGGAAAACTTTCCATGTTGGTTATAAGTAGTTGAAAATTCATTGTTAACTGCTTTCATCCGCCCTTGTGATATTAAAATACCGTGTGTTTCCCATCAGCTTTTAATTACTATTTCTCACAGTATTATTTTTAAGCAACGAATACGCTAGATTCAAAAATTCTTTTTCAACAGTGTTTTAATGACAAAAATTTAAACTATCTTACAGGAATTGAAATAATAATTAAACTATTGTATTATTATTTTTTTTTTTCGTTTTTTTACCTGTCACAATTTTTCCCAATTTATAATTTAATCCTAATAAATTACTTTAAATGTTTGAAAATTAAATATTCGAATGACCACATAGTGAGTAAAATATTAATAAATTCATATTCATATTTTTTACAATAACATTCTCAAACGTGAAATTCTAAATCCTTAAAAAGACAATTTACATAGGTATAAAAGCGTTATTGGCCTAACACTCTCCTTAAAGTAATAATTTAATGCTGCTCACGTTTCCAAATGTTTACACCTTCACTTGTTCTTGATGTTTCAATTTACCTAAGAGTGTACAATTTTGAATAATATCGCGCTGCCAATTGCTGAGTAATCAAATTGACCATACTATTATATACACGGAGTGCACGAGCTTAATATTTTTGAACAAGAGGTTTTTGTTAATTTTTACTAGGATAAAACGCCACAAATGTTATTATTAAATCATTCTTTTATTTGCAAGTGACAAAGAATGTACAGAAAACCCAGGACACGGTTTGGTTTCATCCAAACACATGCAGGGTAAACAAAGATACAACAAAATATATACACAACATGCAACACATAAGGCAATAAAATGAGAACTGGAAAAAGTACCAAAGTTATGAAACCACAACACATGAGAGACAAGAGAGAGAGGAACTCGGCATTTGATATAGGGACAATTTTCCCAGACAGCGTTGTGTCGAGCATTCCAAATGGTGTAACTATAGAAAGAAGAGCGAGCTGACTGAGTTCCTTCTTCAGGGATCTCACCTGTCTTGTGGTTGCCTGGGAGATGGACTTGTGTCGGTCTTTTTGTCCGGTGAGATCAATCCCCTGCTACCTACCTCAATGCAGAACAACTGGCATGTGTAGCCCAAGTCGCTAAGATCGTTAATGAGATGGTTATACTTAGATTCTTTGCAATCATGGGCTTTGGCGATGTTAGTCTCAAAAGGAACTGTTAATTCAATGATCTTGATAGAACGTTCATCTTCCTGAAGGACAAAAATATCAGGTTTGTTGTATGCAACTTTTTATCTTTATTATTATTATTATTTTAAATTCCTATGCAATTTTCAACACATGTTTTATGACAAAAAGTCTTGGCATTGTCGTTGCAAGGAATACAGTTCACCCTTTCGAATAATACTTTAAATCAGAAAGACACATTATTGGTAAGCCCCATATGCCCTCTAGCATTACCCACTCCAGCAAGATTTTATGACATGTGATACTGCACAGATATGAAAAATAAATACTTATGACTCAAATATTTAACAGACAATGAGACAGATATGAGAAATACTAAACTCGGGTCAACATCTTAAATAAAGTCTGTTGCTTCTCATCCATACCAAGTGACACAAAAAGTTGAGTGAAATAAAAGAAGTTTATTAGTCAAATCGAAGCAGTTTTGTGGATAACAGAAAAGCATGTACATATTATATTTTAATGACGTGTCTAACAGTGCTTTTTTGCCCATTCTGATACGCCTCCTTAATTTGGACTTTCAGATTTTCATCTTCATCATTTTGCTTTGTCATGAATATATCCAGTAAAACTCCACCCGCCTTTTTTCACCATACTTTTCACGCGTTAATTCAAGGTAACCATACTTTCCTAAGTTCCCTTCTACTTCCATCGGACACATGCCAAATTAGGAGAACATTGTCATTGAAAAACTTAATATCTTGAGGACTATTTAGTGTCACATAAGTATCTAATTGTTGAATTGACAATTTGCCTTCATCATCATCATCCTTCGACTTCTGTCGAGATCCATGACACACATCTTTTCCAACTATCTTTATCACACATTGCACTTCCAAGCTCATTGAAGTTCAAGCCAGTATCTCTACATATGGTATCAGGGTACGTTAATGGTCTACAGCCTATGTTTGGACATGGCAGTCTCCAAAGAAGAAGGTCTGATATGATTTGGTCCTTGGCTCGAAAGCAGGGACCAGCAAACTGGGCTCTCCTCTGTGCCACGGTTGTAGAGATTGGGGGTATATCACCATAGATCTGATGCTTAGTTGGATGTTGTTTCCAGGACATATTTTGGACCCGCATTAGTAGCCTGGTGTAGGTGCCATCTAAGCGGTCTTGAAGCTCTTCATAGTTCATGTTTCTGCGCCATACAATAAGATGCTTTCAACACAGGCCCTGAAGAATTCAATCTTGGTTGCCTTGGTAATAACAGACTTCCATATGACATCAAGCTTATTACAGACAATCCATGCTTGCAATTAAGGCAATTTGCCTTAACACTTTATGACTATGACATTTAGGAATCAAATTTCAATTCGACGTTAATAATGCTCTGAAATTGTTAATCTGATAGATATGCATGTGTATTGACACTCGGGTGTGACAAAACCAAACTCATTCACAAAAGGTTATATTGGGAGACCTTCATTTTCCCTTTTTACATTATCATCACCTTAGCCAATCAAATATCCAAACATATTTCAATTGAGCATGATTCATTCGATCTGGTATCAAACTACAGTAACCGGAGTTAGTAAGGTATCACAAGAATAAGAACAAAAAACAACGAAACAAGTAATCCAAGGTTGAATTTTGAGGATCTAGTTAAGTTTTAAAATTTGTATTATACATACTTTTTAAAGTTCAATTTGATTTTGAATGTTATTTGACTAATGATACCCATGTCGACCAGCAAAATGTTGGTTGATATGCTTTTTAAACCAAATGGTTAATGATTAGAACAATACTTAACATATTTGTGATACTAGTATTGCATTTTAAGCACTTATCCACAAAAAAGGAATCTCTAGAAAAAGATAGCATTAGATGCATTCCAGGTTTTATTGTTTCTTCTTAGTTTTTAAACCCATAATGAGCAGTGAGAACTTGATTATCTAGGTTTCTTAAAATTCCACTAATAGCTAATGGGCTTTCTGCGCACGTTTCTTTTAAAGTCAGTAACTAGTGTGTGGTGTGGTCTAAATTATTGCAAGTTATTCGCTTTCATTCAATTAACACTAAACCAAGTGTGAATTGAGTTCTCTGCACTGTGTCAAAGAGCAGAAGGATGCACATTTTGGTTTACTTAATTGTAAGTAATGATATACTAGATAATTAATAGTATCTGCGTATTTGCATCGTTTCTTATGAACAAATATATAAAACAGATTTACGTTTAAAACTGTTAGTTCACACTAAGATTACTTGATAATTATTGTTTGTTTGTTTGTTTGTTTGTTTACAAAAACTATCCACTGTTTAAACGGGAAAAATACTTTCATTCTCAAACGTGAAATTCTAAATCCTTAAAAAGACAATTTACATAGGTAAATATTTACAATAAATGAAATCTCTTTTAGTTATAACGAGACAATCATTTGAGAGAGAAGAGTTGTGACTTGTTTTGTGCAGGGGCTCTCAACCCTCCATAAATTTAATTTCTGAAACTGTATACTAATGGCAAAATATAACTGTAAATGTATTTCTATATATATTTTCTAAGAGATCACTGAATCTGAAGTGCCCATTCTTCAGTGCTTTGTCCTAATAAATCTATGATAACCCAGTGATTATGAATGATTACATTGGCTCTAAAGAATATATTTAAAGGTAGCTTCAGGCTTCTAAAGCCTCTTAGTAAATCAAATCTACATAGCACAGTTTCCGGAACGCCAGACGCTAGTTAGGTTTCAATGGCATATTTTGACACTTACAATACATTCTCACTGCACACTGTTTATATTATAATATAAAAAAGCTACTCCAAAGTTTCAGAAAATTTCAACATCGCTCATATGTTTCCTATAAATTTGTAGTATGATAACTATTTGACATTTGTTATACTTTTTTAACAAATGACATGAATTCAAACATTTGAATTTCAACACATACGACTCCAGACGTCAGTGTTCAATTTTGAACGTGTACATTCAAAATATCAACTTTTCACTTTTGATACACATTTTAAATGCACCTAACAGCGCTGTATCGTTAAGTGTTATATACAACAAAAGAGAATGAGACATGAATGAAAAAAGTGACATACCACAATCGAAAATACGACACACGATATCGAATTACTTCCTACTTACTTTGTTTATTGCAGAACATGACATCAGTAGAATATCAAATGTGAAGATCTTTTAATCAAATAACTCAAAAAATATTGAAGAATTAAACAATACTGTAATGTAAATTAAGAATTTTGATCAAAACTTAAAGTACATCTCTATTTCCTCATGCCAGCTGTTTGTAGTGAAATGCAGAGAAATGAAAAATTCATTTCACATTTGGAGTCGATGAATATGTATTTTAATTCAAGAAGGTGGATTAAGCTTGCTCCCTCTGATACACACATGAGTCTTGATCTCTTTACCATTATTTAGATTGAGTTCCTCGACGTGGTTTTCGACGATGCCCCAGCTTAATAATAATAATAATTGATCAAATTCTTTTTTTAACAATGTAACTTATGTCCATTTTAAGGCATTCCTTTTAAATTTTTGATACTTACGTACATGAGAGCTCATTACTGAATGTAAAAAAATAATGCAACAGAATCAAATATATACATAAATTTCTTTGATAATAAATCTTATATAGAAGAAATCCCTAGCTAATTGTCGTTCCTGACAACATTAAAATGAATACGTACAGACTAGAATTACATAAGGTTTTGTATACAATCGAAGACACCCAAAAATGTATATAATATCGAAAAATAATCGGAAAAATTAAATTTCTATTTTTTTATCCTAATAACCAAAGAATATTTATTTAATATACTTGCGTAAGAGGTTCTTGTATCGCATAACTCCTTATGTAGGTCATTTAGTATGTATTTATGCCGGTACTAGCAATCAAGCGTCTGTTATCACCCTGCCTTATGCATAGAGAGCACTTGTTGCCTAGTGCATCAGTTATAAGATCTTTCTCAAGGGTCTGTAAATAATGGACACCACGATATTAAATGTCCTACATTTTTCATTATTTAACTAACTGGTACTTCACTCACGTGTTATTAAAATCCTTTTGATCTTTTATAATAGCCTTAAAACAGGATGATTTTACCATTTACTTGCAGCTGAAATGTCAAATTGCGGCCAACAGTTTAGGGACAAGTTCTATTAAGAGTATTCATTTTAAAAGCCATATTTCTTCTATGTGACTGTGGGAAGTGAATTAAGTATTATAACAAAGGCCTTTTCACCCATGTTGTTAATTGATTTGTAAATTTTAAAAAAGAGAAAAACTTAAAACTATTGCTCGATCGGACATCTTAAGGCTGATGACAAGCGTAACAATTATCAGTTCTCTGTCAATTCCTGACTGTGAATCTAAGATATAAGATAAGAAGCTTTGTTAAGAAGTAAAACATTTGTTATAAATGACTTTCATCAAAATGTCATATGTTTTAGCTAATGGTAAACTGCACGACACACTGTCGTTTTTCAATATTTTACTTTTAGCAAAGGATATTACACTTTTAAGCTGTACTCTTTTTGTGAGCATGTGAAGAACAAAGTCTTACTATGACTGAAATAATGGCAATTTTGAAACACAATCAATACTCTTTGTTTACAATTTATCATATTTCAATTAATTATGCAATCCAAATACAATGATTTAACGAGTTATAAATTAATTTTAAGGATACAATTCTGTAAGAACTATGTTTAAAAAACAAGGTTGGCACTGTCTTTAGAATGATAATCTTACAATACTCAGATTGGCTGAAGGTTACACCTCCGCTTGTCCTCGATGTTTCAATTTATCTAAGAGTATGCAATTCTAGATAAAACCGTGCTGCCAATTACTTATTAGACATATTGACCGACCTACATGCAGTGTGCTTTCGAATCTAACTTTGCTGATGGTTTTTGACGTTTTTGAACTATAGGGGTTCATTTAATAGCATTGAAACCCTAAAGGCAGGTCTTTTTGATGATAAAATTAATATTCAACATCCCGATGCAAATCATTGTTTTTAATATTTAAAATTAGTTTTTAATTTAGTGGCACCTCCTCTTTTATGTTGCCACAATTTGGAATTGTCGTTGAAACAATTGAAAAACAACCCTTCGATTATTTTACTTTAAATCACTGGTAACCCCACATGTCCTCTAGTATTACACGCTCGAGCACGATTTTATGACATGTGACACGGCATAGACGAAATATAAATAATTTTGACTCAAATATTCAACAGACGAGACAGATATTCAATAGACACTTAACCCGGGTCAACATCCATAAAAACCGTTGCATCTCACCCGTACCGAAGGAGCAAAAAGTTAGGTGAGATAAAATAGTGCTGATTCTGATAATTGTCTCTGTTCTTTATTTAGCCGGTTGAAATATCAAGAATCACGCTAATATGGCTTTGTGTTTCTTTAATATGTCTACTAACCAATGCACTCAATATATAATTATCTCAGTAACCTTTCCAACTTTGAAAACAAAATCATTTTTTACTTCGAGAAATCAGCATAATGAGTCAATTCTTGTTTTTTAATGTCCCAGCAGCTAGTCAACGATGATTAATCTACTTGAATTTTTCATAACTACATGAATCTTTTGCGATTACATAGGATATCGAATATAAAGAATGTCATAAAACGATTGTGTCGAACAACTCCGTTTAAGGATCTGTTGGAGAATCCAAATATATTGTAGATAGATAGATAGATACATAGAGTAGAGATAGATGCTGTTTTTCTTTGTAGATGCTCATTTCGTAACAGCTTGGGGATTAAATCACAAAAGGCAACAACCATTACCATTTCAAAATCTCGTGCTTAGAAGCTTCTTGAAGGCATTCATTTAATACTCGTTATAACATGATTTTAGAAAGATAACAAATATATATTAGCGGAAGAGTAATATGATATTGAATTGACTTAAAATATGACCTTGCTGTTATGCCATTAGTCCTTAAAATTATCAATCTCTTAATCTTTATTTCTTAATGAATTAGCAAATTAAATTAAAAAGGAAGTAAGGAGTCAAACACGAGGCTCCATTAAAGATGAGCACACACAGAGGCCAGTTTTCCAGGAACCGGCATGTTAAGGCTAATGTCAACCATGATATCATATCCTATTGATCAATACTAGTAGCTCATATTCTATAATAGTAAGATTTAATTCTTCTAACAATATTTTTATTTGAGGAAACTTGTTTTTGAACTCAAATTGATTACAAGGTATGATATCTTTCTAAATTAGGCAGTTAAAACGCCATTGTCAACTATTTTCATTGACCCTCTAGAATGTTGTATTGTTTTAATCATTTTCTTTTAAATAACTTTTATTTTATTCCACAGAAGATACATATTTTGTAATGGTAACCTTTAACATTCTTCATTTGGCCAGAACAGAAACATATGAGTCAACAGGTAAAAGCAAAGTTGTGAACGTAAAATATTGAACTTAATTAGAAAGCTTCCAGGATTTCCCATAATAATTGGAGGCGAGCTTGCCATCATGTCTTTTCGCTTTTTCGAAGTCGGCAATTTATGTGTGGTACTGTATTCTCAATTCTAGCAAATCATCGGCTTGATTCACTTAACACCGAATATACTTTGGTGGTGTGGTGTGAAATGAGCTCACATCCCATTAGGTATTCTAACAGTTCGGTGTCAAAGAGCATTCTAATGCACATTTTATTTGACACATTTTATGGTGATAATATACTATAAAAGTACTTTAAAACGGAATTATTGATAATGTGCTGTTTTTACAATGCACATATAGCCTAGTTAAGTTTCCGTTTCGATGTATTTTTATCATTCGTATGTTTAATAATATTATTGTCTATATTTGGAGTCACTAAATAATTCTTATCATTTATTTGTTGCATCTCATCATACACAAGAAAATACATATAAATATGTAAGTAAATATAACAATAAAATGTGTAATTCTTAATAATTTTGTATAATAATATACTTCTGAGTATAATCATTAGACGATTCATACAAATCACTGGCGTAACAACCGGGGGCAGGGGGGTGCCCCCCCCCCTGAAGGCTCTCAGGGGGAAAATTCGCGGACCCAGGGGGGAAAATAAAGGGGAGGGAAAGAAGGGAAAGGGAGAGAAAAGAGGAAGAAAAAGGGAAAAGAAAGAAGGGGAAAAAAGAGGAAGAAAAGGGAAAAAAGAGGGGGAAAAGAAGAAAGAGAAAAGGGAAAGAAAAGAAAAGGGGAAGGATAAAAAAGGGAAGAGAAAGGGAAGAAGTTCAATTTTTAAAATAAAATTTACCATTCGCCAATGTTCGCCATAGTTTTGCAACAATTTTTTTCGCGATCCGCCCGAATTTCAACATATTATAACAATTTTAGGTAAAAATTGGGGGGTGGGGGGAAGAAGGGGGAAAAATTACGTCAGGGGGAAATATTGGGGCTTTGCCCCCCTGGCGACCAACACCTGTTACGCCCCTGATACAAATGTATGAGAGGCATGGATGAGGCACCCAGTTTACAATATTAGAATTATAAATGCAGTATTCTATAGAACTTAACTAAACCTTAACATTCAAATGGTCAAGGTCTTCAACCCTTCCGTCTAGAGGGGTCAATATGGACCCAACATAAGCGTATCATTAAGTGAGACATATCTGAGTTAGACAATTACGTGGAAGGGTGATTATTGTTCATTTAATTTATAACCTCGCGTGTTTGCGCTAAAGTGCAAAAAGCCAATGTTGGATTCATATGACCCCTCCTTGACACTTAAGTTTTAAATTCACTTCATACATGTAGTTAGGTAAATGATAGTAAAACGCATTTTAAGCAAACTGGTCTGTAAACAATGTTCATCCTATCTTGAATTGTCAAAATTCTAAGAATTGTTCTTTATATGTAAACAAACTATCCGCTTTTACATAGAAAGCCCGTATTCGTACAAATCTCTTCGGAATTAAAAGCATAAGTTAAAGACATTTGCACAGGTAAAACTTGGCAATACATGAATAAATGAATGGAATCCCTTCTAAATTACGTGGGAAAAACTCTCTCTAGAGAGATGAATTTGTGAGTTGCTGTGTTGGCATGTATGTTCAAGTCTTACACAGCATAGAACATTATACAATCTAAATTGCTTATATCTATATAAGAAAGTTTGATCACATAACCCCTGTATTGAAATATCTTCATTGGCTTCCTATTCGTGAGAGAATTAACTTTAAGATACTTATTTTAACTTGGAAGGCTTTGAATGGCATTGCACCAGATTATTTATTTAACCTTCTTGTTCCTTATGTTCCAAGCCGCAGACTAAGATCTTCTGATAAACAGTTACTTGTTATACCACGGGCTTTTGGAGATCGAGCATATTCCGTTGTTGCACCAACGCTCTGGAACTCGTTACCTCTTAACATAAGAAACTGTGATTCATTTCAGACTTTTAAGAACTTGTTACAGACTCATTTATATAACAAAACATAGATGTAATTGAACTTTACTTGATCTTTTCAATTGGTTTTATCTACAAATGTATTTTGTATTTTATTGTTTATCTTTTAGCGAATAAAAGATAATATTTATTGTTTTACCTGCCATCTAATGTCCTATAATGGATTGGCGTACATGATTTTGAGTAATGGGTGACCTCGAAGGGGGTGCCCATTACGAAATAAAATAATGTATGCCCATCCATTATGAGACGATAGATGGCAGCCAAAACAATATATATTATCTTTTATCCTCATTCTTAGTCAAAAAATTGAGATATTGTAAGACCAAAACTGAAGTCAATTATTTGCCAAAAAGCAATTCAAACACAAAACTTTCCCATTTAAGTAATGAATTGCGTATCACCTGCTGTGTGCGTATATCTACAACGTGCCGTAATTTTCAACGTGGGTCCACTGCGCGTATACGCGCTGTCATATATAGACCTTTTCAAAACACATCTTTCCGAGGATTTAAGAAGCTGATTTTACACTTATCGGCAATTGCCGACAGAAAAAGTGACTCTCTAACACATAGACCAGAATGTAAACTTCGCGTTCTCGTTAACTGGTTGCGTACGAATTCGAACTTGTAATTGGAGCTCGTGTGGTCAGAGCAGGACTCCGAATTAGTAGGTTGTGAGTTCGAGCCCCGCTACGGTCAACGGGTTATGTCCTTGGGCTAGACATTTAATCCTAATTGCTTCGTCGACCTAAGCGTTATCATGGGTAGTTATTAGGAATATATTCAATAGGCGCCGTGATTTGTAAGGCAGCCGCGTAAGTTGGTTGTATTCTTCTTGTAACGGAATAAATATAAAGCGCTTTGATCAATTCTGGAAAAGCGCTTTATAAGCAGTGGCGTAGCCAGGATTTTCGATCAGGGGGGGCCACAAAAAGTCAAGTTACAAATTTGCCGACTACAAAAGCCACAATGTACCAACTGACCCCCCACCCCCTTCCCCAACCCGGTTGTACTAAATTAATGAAAAAGAGGGCCAATGAGCCAAACATATACAAAATTTTGAAACAAAATCATACAAAATACCAAATTGCCTGCAAAAATTGGCACTTTTTAGGTACTAAATTGTCCGAGCTGATTCTGTTGTCTTGAAAATGTTTTTTCGTTTAGATTAAGTATTTTAGTGATTTTGCCGACCAAGTGTGGGCCTGAAGAACATTTTCAGTTGGCTAAATTTTGTGACAATAAAATATGCCAGGATAACTGAGAAAACATGATGACTGAGCTACCTGTTTCGGCCCATGCAGCATCAGTCTATTTAACATCAACTTGCCAACTAGTCCAAGCAAATGTGCTTTACTCTTTGTAACCCAAATACTGCAAACATCGATATTACCCTCACTAGCCCACATCCTTTCTGACCCCTCTGTCTTCTCTCCTCTTTTCTCTCCCTTTGCCCTCCTTTTCTTTCTTTTTCTTCCTTTCCCTTTCTCTTTCTCCCCCTTTTCCCTGCAGTCTCAATTTGCCAACTGACAGTAATGTGCCAACTGACTTTTTCCCAGGGGGGGGGGGGCAGGGCCCCCCAGGCCCCCCCGCTGGCTACGCCACTGTATATAAGCACCGACATTTTTAATTAGCCCTATCAAGTCACATTTAGCGTGAAGCGCTCCGAGTTGACTGGTAATTGTAAGCTTAATCAGACGATTTCAAATGGAAATTTCACTCTTTCTGTTAGTGAGCATATTGTAACCCTGGTCATAAGTTCAGAATTAGTGCCACTAATCATGTATGGGTCTGAATATAATTATTTTCCACTTTTATTGCACTGCAAATGCAAGAGAATTTAAAAAAAAAAGTTTACAAAAAAGTACATGCTAATGAGCTCGTACGTGATTGGTTGATAAAACGGCCTTGGATCGACTATCTGAAGATTTCCGAATGGATTTACAATGTTTCTTATAGCATATTATGCACTTACATCAAAGGGCACCAGTATTTAAAATGTATGAGTTCGTACTTGAAGTCTTTCAGAAAAGGAGACAGTAATTAAAACGTAAACAGAATTCTCATTTCGGAAATTTCGTATATGTCCTTGGGTAGGAAAATTTTGTTTACTTTCAGAATCCATCTTTTACAAATATTTTAATGTCATACTGAAATAAATGCCCGATAAAGTGTACATTATTAATTTCGTAGTGCTTCGTACAATCACCTAATCATCATTATTAATATTAATTCCATTTAACTTTGAATTGATCTCCCTCTATTGGTGCATTTTGTACAAGTTTTGATCATAACCAAATCAAGACATGCAAACCATAACAACGTCTATCAGCTGCTCTGTGATAATGATATCGAAGGGATTTTAAGGGATAAGGACATCCATTATCGGATGACATCAGCTAAAAAAAAATTTCAACGTTTTTGACAAGTTAGACA
>JXSR01S073931.1:17911-41427 GCA_000969725.1 Ophiothrix spiculata | reverse complement strand
GAATCCCTTCTAAATTACGTGGGAAAAACTCTCTCTAGAGAGATGAATTTGTGAGTTGCTGTGTTGGCATGTATGTTCAAGTCTTACACAGCATAAGAAAGTTTGATCACATAATCTATTATATCTATATAAGAAAGTTTGATCACATAATCTATTATATCTATATAAGAAAGTTTGATCACATAACCCCTGTATTGAAAGATCTTCATTTGCTTCCTATTCGTGAGAGAATTAACTTTAAGATACTTATTTTAACTTAAAAGGCTTTGAATGGCATTGCACCAGATTATTTATTTAACCTTCTTGTTCCTTATGTTCCAAGCCGCAGACTAAGATCTTCTGATAAACAGTTACTTGTTATACCACGGGCTTTATCTGCATTTGGAGATCGAGCATTTTCCGTTGTTGCACCAACGCCCTGGAACTCGTTACCTCTTAACATAAGAAACTGTGATTCATTTCAGACTTTTAAGAACTTGTTAAAGACTCATTTATCAACAAAACATATATGTAATTGAACTTTACTTGATCTTTTCAATTGGTTTTATCTACAAATGCATTTTGTATTTTATTGTTTATATCTGTAACTGTATTGTTTTGTATTTCATGTTTGCGCCTCGGAATAGTACTCCTAGATTGATGGCGTATTACAAATGATTATTATTATTATTCATATATATGCCAGCTTCACGGTACGGGTACGGATGTGTATTGCTGTCAGTTTAGGAATGTACATGCAGAATGTAATGTTGTATTTTACACATTTAGCGAATACATGATAAGATTTATTGTTTTGCTTGTCATCTAATGTCTCATGATGGATTGGCGTACATGATTTTCAGTAATGGGTGACCCCGAAGGGGGTGCCCATTACGAAATAAAATAATGTATGCCCATCCATTATGAGATAATAGATGGCATCCAAAACAATATATACTGGGTGTATCAACATTCTATGTACCCAGGGGTGTTTTATTTTCAAACAAATATTAAAAATAGAAGAGGCTTTTTAATTTGAAAATTGTTGTTATAAGTGAGTAGCAAAATATCTCATCTCTATAATATGAAAGTTTCAAGGCAATTGAACACTGTTTCAAAAAGTTGTAGTCATTTATTGGATGATTGCAGATTTACACAATTACCATACACACTAACCTTTGTCTACCTATGCTAGTTCCTGTCACATAGTGGCCAAAAAGGGTGGTTAATATTCCCGTATATCTTCGATATTGACAACCCTAAAGTGGGCTTATTTAGTACCATGGAATAGCTAAGGGTCTATTCTATTCATTCATGACAAAATAATAATAATCGATTAAGATGTTACGTATTTATGATGTCATAAATCTGAAAATTGTGATTTTTTGAACAAAAATGTGAACAATCACAATGTTGCTACAAAAGTTCTAAATATCATAATTTCATGGATGTTTTTGCTTTTACAGAATTACCATGACACTTTTCACATTTCTTGTAATTTTCAGCTCAAGTGCATTCTGATATTTTTCAAAATAACAAATTGAAATTATCCGCAGTGACAACCACATACCTTCCCCACACCTGAACTTTGACGGCTTATCTTACTCCCATCTGTTGAAGAATCCTCCACATTTTTTTCATAAGAATGACCGCAATGGGTTAATTTATAATTGCTAAAATGTCAAGGGTCAGTTGTTTTTGCATTTTTATGTAGCAGATAAATAACCCAAAGGTATAATGTATTCGTCAGGAGGATTAAATCAATTCAATGCTCAAACACACGCATTTCGACAAAAACACTATCTTTCTTTAAAAGCATGTAACTTTTGAATGCAACATGCTATTGCCAGGAAATAAAATCCTTAGACAAGGTAAAACTCAACAAAAATTGAATATTTTAAACAACACACGCCTTCCGTTGACTGTAATTTAATGATGATCTAGATGAAAACAACATATTATATAAGCATTGTATGCGTCGTATACATGGTAATGTATATTTGTGAAGTGTTATTTCGCCCTGGAGAAAATCGAGTACAATTCTAGTACAAGATTGGAATGTGCACATTTAGAGCATCATTCGAGTACAACTCTAGTACAAAAATTGAATTGTACTTAATGTGTATTCGGATGATGTTCCAAATGTGCACATTCCTATCTTGTACTAGAATTGTACTTGATTTCTACCAGGCATAGGCGGCGGAAGCGGGGGGGGCGGGGGGGACGGGGGGGACATGTCCCCCTCCCCCCTAATTTTTTTGAGGGGGGGGGGACAGACCCCCTCAAAAAATCAAGAAGAAAGAAAGAAAAGGAAAGGAAATTGTACATTTTCCCTTTGTTTTGATCCTTTTAATATGAAAAATCTAAAAATTCTGCGCGCTTCGCGCGAATTTTCAGTAAAAATGTGCAATTTTTGCGCAAATTTCAAATTTTTTAACAATTTGTAGCTGAAATTAGCAGATTTGGCAGATTTTTTCCGCGCGCTACGCGCGCATTACAAAATATCATGATTTTCCTCCGATGATTTTTTCTCAAAAAAATTAGCCGTCCCCCCTAAAATGTCAACCTTCCGCCGCCAATGCTACCAGATACAGATGTTATTTTAACATCTGTATTCAATATGTTAAATCTTCCAGAAAACGTTATTCAAAAACATTTTAAGCGTATAAATTTAGATTTTTTTAAATACATTTTGCAATCACTTGTTTCTGGATAAGGATATGCATACGAATCACGTGATATTTACCCTAATCAAAATCAAGATATAATGTGTACCCTTGCGAAATAGTTTATAAACGCACAAATAAATCATTTGCATTTAAAGTATCATTCAATGTATATTACGTATTTTCTTAACGTCACACTTTTCTTTTTATATATTTTAAGTGTAGTCAGACGGATGACTCGTTTCGATGTCTCGACATTTTTGACATTATTTTTCTTCAAGCTTATGACATTGCATTATGACTACTATGTATTCAAATTTAAATGTAACATTATCTTTGTCCTAAATGATGAAAAACCTTATGATGATTGGGCGGATTCGTATTGCTGCGTTAGGGGCGGCTTCAAAACTCAACCGGCGGTTCCCTGCCGGTTCTTGGCGGTTCTTGGCGGTTCAACCGGAATAAACAATAGCCATCCGCCAAAAAACCGGCCAGAATCGGCCAGAACCGGCAGACAACCGCCGGTTGGGTTTTGAAGCCGCCCCTTACCAGAAACATCATATTGATGCAAACATTATGTTATAATGAATAAACAGCCTCTAATCAGAATAAATATTATTAATTGGTTAATTTGAACAATATTGCTTTTGTTAAAATTTCAGTATGCAGTCCGCCCTCACCAACCTTCAAGATGATTATAAACTAGATTCCATATGCAAGAAAAAGCACAAAAATAGGGCTGATAACCACCTAGGGTTCTTTGGTAGACATGGGTTAAAAATATTTGTCCATCTACGTAGAACTATGAAAAAAATTAAAACATATTACACTGAAGCTCCATTTGTAAGGAGCCTCAGTTCGCAACTCATCTGCTCATGACGGAATATTCTCCAGCATTCGGAAGGCTTTGACGTAAGAACCATGACGAAATGTATTTTAGTCATGGCGCAAAAAATATTCAGAGAAATGCATAACCACCTCCTTTGAAGTAGTCTTTATAATGATAGAGGCCCTGACGCAATTTTTCTGCATCATTCAATACATTATACTTCATCTATCTTAGAATCATGATTCAATATTGTTCCGCATCATGATGCAAGACAATTGCGTCAAGCCCTTTCGTATGATTCAAAAGCTATCGTCATGAATTGGGAACCGTGCCTTACGAACTTTTCTGTAATTATTGTAGGGTTCACATTTGTAAAAGATATCAGTCAAGGAATTGTGTGAATTGTAAAAATAAATAATTGGATAAAAGAGACGTCGGATCAAGTGTTGAATAATTTGCAAAAAAAAAGCTTTGTTCTCTCTTTAAATGTTAGAGTCGAATGAGCAGCTGCAATCAAATATATGACGTAACACGTCTACAATCGCGAATTCGATGCGTGGTATTGAATATCTGTATGCTTTTTTACCACTAACTTTATTGAATCTATAGGATATCGAATATTGCATGTCAAGAAGCGATAGTATCAAATAACCCTTTCCTTAAATGTGTCGAAGAATCAATTCATGTTGTACTATGAATGAATAGCGATCAGAATTCAACGTGCATCTTTCCTTGGTTTTGTTAAATATATAAATCATTTTAATAAACTGTCAAATGGGGATATTCTTATGTTTCCTCAATTTTTTTGTGAAATGATTTAATCATTTTTTTTCCTGAATCATCGAATATGGAATATGCGTTCTGATTAAATGAAACCATGTGAACTTGATCTCTGAATTGACATTTCAGTAAGATACAATAGGAGCATTTTTCTCCTCGTATGCTAAGGCGAGGCCCCTTAGCAACCTACCTGAACCCAAATGTATTCGAACAAAAGCAACGTGGTATACAAGAATGTTAACAATTTTCAACCATAAAACAAAAGGAAATGCTTTATTTAAACACCATTTTTTGTTCTTACATTACTTAAATACTACAGTTATGGTTGAAATTAAAATGGCATAATGGCGTAAAACTAATTGTTAATGGCAAACTGCCTATTGATTTGTTAAAATTATATCTCATTTCGATACCACGCATTGTTTAAACAAAATCAATTCAAAATGTGATGGCTCACCCCGAAATGGGGTACTTTGCTATGATATCAATTTTGATTTTTTTTTTTCATTTTATCTGTTGCGGCTTTTTCTAAGGTAAAAATTGAAATTGATCAAAGCGATCAAATTTTACAACAGAAAATCTGCTGGAATTTTTTTTATTATTTTCTTTTTTTCGCGGCCTATTTTACCCGTTTCTTGAAAAGTGTTCTATCGCAAAGTCCTCCTTTTCGGGGTAAGTCATCACAAATAGTTAAAAAAAGGACCTTTTCATATCATATTAATATAGTTCCTGTATTGCATAAAATCCTTAACTTCTTACATGGGTCGTTAAGTATGCATTTATGCACAATACGGTATAGCAATCAAACGTCTGTTATCGCTATCTGTCTTATGCAGAGAAAGCACTTGCTGCTGAACACATCAGCTACAAGATCTCACTCAAGGGTCTGCCCTACTTTTCAACTACTTGTTAAATTAGTACTTAGGTGCCATTAAATCTTCTTCATTTTTTTTATTTTTGTTAGATATTTGATAAAAGTCATAGTACTAGTGAAGCCTATATCCAAAATCCCGTTCCACTCCATTTGTAGAATCGCGGAGAATATTGCGTAATCATATAACATAAACCTTAGTAGCTCTGTATAATTCCTACTTAAAAATATTTTTGTCAATTTTCGTGTAATTTAGTATGTCTTTTCAGCAATAACAATATTAATCTCATTAAAGCCCGTAAACCATATTGAATAACATCACAAAAACAAATAGATATTATTTATATTTGTTTAATTTAATTACTTGTTTAACACATGGGAGTGTGCGGCCACCTACACCTGAATCACAATACGATGAACCAAGCGAGGACAAAGATCGAAAGTGAGAGGGCGCTCTGTAAATTTGATTACAAACAATGATCTATCATGCAAAAACATTTTTAAATGAATTATTTTTACAGATTCATGGCCCTTGTAACCGACAACTTATTACTAATTGAATCCGTAATATAAATGTCCTTTGACGACGTGGATTTCCATCCACCCTGACGTGCGATTCATTTCTCGCTGATCGAATTTGAGCTGTTTCAGAAGCTCTAAACTGTGCGTACCGAGCGTAGAAGGATCCAAAACATACGAGGATAGACCTTTAATCACTAGATCTCCAACTGTAGCATATGACAAAGCATTGGGACGCTTAGAATGCTGAAAACCACAAACAAGTGGATGATGAGGTGATATATAGCTCTCCGCAATAGCAACTGGACAACTAGCAGCTCTGGTAATGAAACTGTATGACCTTGCCTATATTTATCATTTTTCCTCTCGGATATAAATATGGTCATGTGATCACGAAAATATAAAACATCTTTATATTGTATAGCCCGAACTTCTTCACACCTAAACATTCCAGAGAAAGAAATACATACAAAGAGAAGGCAGAGATCAGTAAGCGAAGCACCCTTTCCACCCTTATCTGCAACTAATTTTACTAAATCTTCTAAAGAAATGGGTTCCTTTGATGACATTGGCTTTCCGAATTTGCGATGAAAACCTTCAAGCACCGATTTCACTGTGAAACTATCAATAGGGGATGGAATATCAGCCAAAAAATGCAAAAAAATTGTAACTCCTGCTCTAGATCTACTGCAAACAGTTTCCATCGTTTCCAACCACCAAGATATTTATCCGTTGTAGAATCCGCTCGAGATTTTTAAAAAAACCTGCATCCTGTAGTGAGCATACCAAGTCACTTAAATATTTTTTTCCGGTAATCTTAATGCCCATATAAAGTTCCGTCCATGCTCCGATGCTCAAAACGTCTGAAAAATAAATAGAGAAGCCGTAAGTATACTTCGACATCAATAAATAATAAACTTGAACTTACGAATACTTCAATATTAATTATTACTTATATGTACACCACTTAAATCCCTTATCCATAAAAAAGGCAAAGTTTCTAACTCTGTTAATATTAACCATTTAACCATGCAAAACAAATCAATCAAATCGTCATTTCAGTGATTGTAATTCATAAAGGGGTAAATTAGACCCAAATTCGAAAAACAGTCGGGAAAACTAAATACATCTATGCCTTAATTTGCCGCTATCATAGCGCGTAAAACTTTCGCTGAACTAAATAATTATTGTAAGTCAAACATCACCCAAATTTCAATATTGATTTTCGCTCCTTTCATTAATAATATTTAACTAAAATGCAAAACTAAATACATCTTTGCCTTACTCGTCGCTATCATAGCGCATAAAACTTTCTCTGAACTAAATAATTATTGCAAATCAACAACACCCAAATTTCAGTATTGATTTTCGCTTCTTTTATCATGTTTATTAATCATGATATTTAACTAACATGCAAAAACATGCACGTGACATTAATTATATTATCCGAATACACATAGTTATTATCTGCTCAAACATAACATTAACGATTGTAATAACAATGATAACTTGCGAATTATGTAGAGCGAATAAATAAATCGAAATTCACGCAATTCCATCTGTGCGGTAAAAAACAAATCATGAAATGCGTCGTGCAAAACTCACTTTAGTCACACTCGTGATGACCATTAATATGAAGTCCGTCATGGACTATTCAGGCGTGATAGGCCTACTTCTCGACAAGATACATCTCTATAATATGTGTCACTCGTGGACAGATGTTCGTAATAATACGCTTAAATCGTAATTATGCACATATAAAATCATAAATCAAAGCTTAAAGATCAAATGATAGACGACCTTCGAATAACCTTCTGCCTGGCTATATATAAAATAAATAAAACAATAATTATAGAATCCGAATTCACATAGTTATTAACTGCTCAAACGATTGTAATAACTTGCGAATTATGTAGAATAAATCGAAATTCGCGCAATTTTATTCGTGCGGTAAAATAAATCATGAAAATGCGTCGTGCAAAACTCACTTTAGTCACACTCGTGATGGCCATTAACATGATTAATATAAAGTCTGTCATGGACTATTCAGGCGTGATAGGCCTACATCTCGACAATATACATCTCTATAATATATGTCACTCGTGGACAGATGTACTTAATAATACGCCATAATCGTAATTATGCACTTCTAAAATCATAACTCGAAGCTAAAAGATCAAATGATAGACGACCTTTGAATAATCTTCTGCCTGAGTATATATAAAACAGATCTCAAAACTACCGAAACTGGTGGACAAACCCAATTGTTTTCGTTTTCCCAGTTTTGTGAGAAACAGTCAGCTGCTTCGCAGCCTAGATTCCAATATCTGGAATTAAAACGAGTGAGCTGAGTATTATAAAATGAAGAAAATCTGTCAATGGTGTGTGGACCAAATCGACTGTCAAACATGCCGAATATTCGGGAATTTAACGACCAATCATCCGAATCTATTATTCTACTCAATTCATCCGCCTTTTTGATTTGCATCACGTTGCAACCATTCTGAGTCAATAATTACATTGAAATTTGTACAACAATTTTAAAAATATCGAGACTCAAATCGTGTAAAGCAGGATTCGTACTGCCCACTGAGAAAATGCGGCATGCATTCTGGCTCTCTGAATACCATCTCATTTTCTGACCACGTAATTTTGCGCCTAAATAGCGCAGAACATATAAAACTGTTTTCTCTACTAATTTCTCTACTTGTAGAACTCTCCATGCGTTCTGTATCTGATCACAATACTTATAGCAAATAGAATCGTTAAATTGTACTGAAAAACCTCCGTAACCTGAATCTCTGGCATCTGTATATATAGCAGACGTAGCTGAAAAATGTTTCATAGGCCTACCGTTGACATGCGATACAGTCTTAGACCAAAAACTCTAATTCTGCTATGGTATCTGATGATAACAATACTTTGCTTGATCAAGAGTCGCGTGACTCTATTGTTCTGTACATATGCCTTGTAAACTATGGTCTTAAAAAATTAGAAAAACAGTGCGGCGGTATAACTCTGAAGGGAAATTTCTCACTTTATTTCCAACTAGGTTCAAATACATCAACGTGGTGATATCCAGACTCTTAAGTCGAATGTAAAAAAAAAATAAAATTCACGAGAAAACATATCTGACAAAGTTTTAATGCCTTCATAGTTGAACTTTTCAACATGAGAAAACTGGTTTACGTCGTATAGGTCCAACACTAAACTTAACTTCTTGCCTTCTGAAACAGTGAGTGGGTTAACAACAAATGATGGAGAAAAATGATCGGACCGGATCTGTTGTTTTATATAACTGAATGAAAGAGGGAACTCTGTGAACTGGAATAACGTAACCATGATTAAGAATGTCCTTAACAAATGATGGAGAAAAATTATCATAAATACTACCGGTTTCTAGAGCTTTGTAATGGCCTGAAACAACAAATTGTTGCTGGATTAAGATTGTCAAATCAAAACTTCTTACATCAATTCAAACGACCATCTACACCAGGTTTTTCCGAAAAATTAGAATTTATTTGACTCTATTTCGTAAGATCTTTCATAATCATAAACAATAACATCTTCAATACTTATCTTTTCATCTCTAAACTTTGTTTCCACTCTGCTAAACACCTCCGGCTCTCTGAGGAATTGCACACTTTTCCACACGACCAACGTGTTTGGTAGATTGAAGCGAAGCGGGCGACACGATTTGGTTTTTGACAACCTTTCTTTTTAAAAACTTTTTGCTCCTAACTTTGCACGTTTTACAGCAGAAGAAAGTTGTGAGCTAGACACCTCTGCTAATTCTCGTTTAAAAATGGCGAATATATGGCCCAATATATTTGACAATGCACCCAATGTAGCGTCAGGAATGCCTCCGTTTTCTGTCATTATAAAATGTGATATAGCTATCCACGGTGAAAATGTAGTGATGAAACAACAAATACAAGATTAGATGTCTACTGTATGGTGTGGTGACCGCGAATGAAACATCCACACTAGCGTCCTAAACGCATCACCTCACAACAATGAAACCTCATTATACACCCAACAAAGCTTATTCAATTGCCCACTTCAACTACTATGAGATAACAATTCTCTTTCTATTATCATGCTAAGAGAATTATTCATTCCGTTGTTAATATGAGTACTCTCGATTTTTTTTTTTATGTTAATTAAAATTAACATACAAATACAATACTTTTATTTAAAGTGAGTATGGCTAAGGGGCCTGATATTTCTACTTTAGCAAAACCTTAATCATAGGCGTAATTTAAAGTGCTTAACTTTGCATAGTGTTTCTATTCTGTAACCTTTATGAAATCACATAATAATTGATTCATGAAGCGTGCAATATAAATTTTGTTAATAATACTAGGAGAATATCCTACTGTTGCTTCACAATTTGATGTTCTCAATAATATATATTTGCTGTCCAGGCTCTTGGATGGGTTTGTAGAAACCAACGACCAACACTCAGTAGAATGATAGATAGAGCGCACGAATTCATTATATTCTGAACACAAAGGTCAGTTTACCAGTGTCAAGCGTCTTAAGGCTCGTGTCAATCATGGCAGATTATTAAAGTGATTTGAGTCAAGTAATTGTTTTAATGTCCTTAATATCTCCAGCACTCCTTGGACAAACCTTTGGTGATATCATTATACAGGATAACTTTGAATATCTATGCTCATGCAAAAGCATACAATTTGAACTAAATTGTAACTGTATCATATTAATTCACTTCGCCTCATTTTGTTGTGTTGAATAATTTTGTTTTAACTAGAAGCCCATTTCTCTAATGATTCCTGCATTTGAATTTTTTGAACGAAATTTGATGGAATAGAAGTGTAGAAAAAACTGTCCACGTTGGTTAAGTAGTTGAAAATTCATTGTTAACTGCTTTCATCCGCCCTTGTGATATTAAAATACCGTATGTTTCCCATCAGCTCTAAATCATTCTCATAGTATTATTTTTAAGCAACGAATACGCTGGATTTTTTTTTTTCAATAGTGTTTTAATGACAAA
The DNA here is from genome assembly GCA_000969725.1 of Ophiothrix spiculata. Taxonomy (NCBI): domain Eukaryota; kingdom Metazoa; phylum Echinodermata; class Ophiuroidea; order Amphilepidida; family Ophiotrichidae; genus Ophiothrix; species Ophiothrix spiculata. The sequence goes on along the minus strand of JXSR01S073931.1, from coordinate 30,766 downwards.
TATTTAAAATATCTTACAGGGATTGAAATAATAATAAAACTAATGTTTGGTTTTTTTCTCGTTTTTTTACCTGTTACAATTTTTTCATCATTTAATCCCAATACAATTACTTTAAATGTTTGAAAACTAAATATACGAATAAGCCTATAGTGATTGAAATATTGATATAATCATATTCACTTTTTTTACCATAACATCGGTTTTGAAATTATTATTTGAATACAAATATTGTAGTTAAATTGCAGTTTGATCATTTGCCTAACACTCTCCTTAAAGTAATAATTTAATGCTGCTCACGTTTCCAAATGTTTACACCTTCACTTTCTTGATGTTTCAATTTACCTAAGAGTGTGCAATTTCAAAGAATATCGCGCTGCCATATGCTGAGTAATCAAATTGACCATACTACATGGACTGTACGCAGTGGTGGCACCAGTATCTCATTTCTTGGGGGGAACGGGGGGGGGGGGCAAGATACATTTCTGGGGGCGGCAAAAAAGTGAAAAAGATTAACGCGCGCGTAGCGCGCAAAAATTTGTAGAAAAAAAATGTTTTCGGATAATGTTTTTTATTTTGGCTAAAAAACGCCTATTTTCTACTAAAATAATGATATTAATAGTTAAATACGCGCTAAGCGCGCAAAATTTTGACATTTTATGTCAAAATGATCAATAAAATAGGATAATTGAGAGAAGTTTGCGCCTAAAAGCTTCTATTTTTTTTTTCTGGGGGGCAGACTCGAGGGGGCACATTTTTTTCTTGGGGGGCAAATGCCCCCATATCCCCCCCCCCGTGGTGCCGCCACTGAGTGCACGGCAGAGCCTCACTTTACTGAATAGCTTTAGACATTTTTGAACTAGAGGTTTTTGTTAATTTTTACTAGATTAAACGCTACAAAACTGTTGTATGCAACTTATTATCTTTATTATTGTTATTTTGAATTCTATGCATTTTTAAACATTTTATTATGACCACCAAGTCTTGGCATTGTCGTTGCAAGGAATAAAGTTCGCCCTTTCAAGTAATACTTTAAATTAGAAAGACATATTATTGGTAAGCCCCATATGCCCTCTAGCATTACACACTCCAGCAAGATTTTATGACATGTGACACTGCACAGATATGAAAAATAAATACTTATGACTCAAATATTTAACAGACGAGACAGATATGAGAATCACTAAACTCAGGTCAACATCTTAAATAAAGTCTGTTGCTTCTCATCCATACTAAGTGACACAACAAGTTGAGTGAAATAAAAGAAGTTTATTAGTCAAAGCGAAGCAGTTTTGTGGATAGCAGAAGAGCATGTACATATGTGATGGCTGACCCCGAAAGTGGGGACTTTGCAGATGATATCAATTTTGATTTTTTTCATTTTATCTGTTGCAGCATTTTCTAAGCCCTAAAATGACACCTTACTTTTTGAAATTGATCAGAGTGGTCAAATTTTTTACAACAGAAAATCTGCTAGAAATTCTTATTATTTTCTTTATTTTTTGCTGACTACTTTCACATGTATCTTGAAAAGTGTTTTGTCGCAAGTCCCCCTTTTCGGGTTGAGTCATCACATATATTTGGCATTAGCCGTGAAATCTTATTGAATAAAAAAAAACCTGAATAGAATCAGAACAAAAAAAAAAATATATTACTTGCTCTAAAAAGACACATTTCAGCCACATTCATTTCTTCGGGTAATGTCAGTTGTGTTTATATCATCCTAAAATAATGAGATTGTAAATGTACGGCTGTTGATTTAAAAGTGAATATTATTCTTTTAGGAAGGTTAAATATAGTTAACAACATGATCTCTTCATTAAAATATATTGTTAGTAACAAAGAAGTTCAAATTTTAAGAATTTAGAGATTTTGTTCTAAAAACACTCACTGAATTTCTCATTCTCCGGAGAATGAGAAATTCAAAGCACAAATAATTGTCTGTTTTTCTATAAATACTCAAGTTCAACAAGAATGGTTATGGATATTTGTCAGTAGTTGTAAGTACTTTCTATAAATGCCATTCAGGTTTTGAGGAAAGTTAACCTTGATTTTTATGATCGTGGCTAATGCCTTTAATGACGTGTCTAACAGTGCTTTTTGGCCCATCCTTACACGTCTCCCTATTTTGGATTACGTGCATATTCATCTTCCTAATTTTGATTTGCCATGATTGTAGCTAGTAAACCTCCACCCGACTTCCTCATTTTCACCATACTTTTCACGCGTTAATTCAAGGTGACTATACTTTCTTAAGTCCCATTCCACTTCCATCGGCCACTTCCATCGGACACGGTCTTATCAAATTAGGAGAACATTATCATTGAAAAACCTATTATCTTGCGGACTATTTATTTTTTACATAAGTATCTAAATGCTGAATTGATGATTTATCTTAAAACTTAAAAATCTTGACATTTAGGACTGAAATTTCATTTTGATGTTAAGAATGTTCTGAAATGTATAATCTGATAGATATTATGTATGTGTATTGACACTCGGATGTAACATAACCAAACTCATTCACAAAAGGTTATATTGGGAGACCTTCATTTTCTATTTTTACAGTATCGTACCCTTAGCCAGTTAAATAGCCAAACATATTGCAATTTGATTCATTCGATCTAGTATCAAACTACAGTAACTGGAGTTAGTAAGGTATCAGAAAAAGAAGAACAAAACAACAAAACAAGTAATCCAAGGCTGAATTTCGAGGATCAAATTAAATTAAGTTTTAAACTTTGTATTATACATACTTTTTTCAATTTTATTTTGAATATTATTTGACTAATGATACCCATGTCGACCAGCAAAAGATTTGGTTGACATGCTTTTTAAACCAAATGGTTAATTGATTAGACAATACTTAACATCTTAGTGATATTGCATTTTAAGTACTTATCCATAAGAAAGGAATATTTAGAAAAGAGCAGCATTAGAGGCATTCCATGTTTTATTGTTTCTTCTTGGTTTTTAAACCCATAATGAGAACGTGATTGTCTAGGTTTCTTGAAATTCCTCTAATAGCTAATGGGCTTCCTGCGCACGTTTCTTTTGAATTCAGTAACTAGTGTGTGGTGTGGTCTTAATTATTGTAAGTTATTCGCTTTCGTTCATTTAACACATAACCTAGTGTGAAATTAGTTATCTTACGGTATTATACCAATTCTGTGTCAAAAAACAGTAGGATCCACGATTTGGTTTACTTATTGTAGGGCACGTGTGGTCTAGCGGAAATCGGCAGGACTCATAAACGTGAGGTTGTGAGTTCGAGCCCCGTTGGTGCCAACGTGTTGTGAACCTGGGCAAATCACTTTATCACACTTGCCTCGTCGACCCAAGCGTTATATGGGGAGTTACTAGGAATACTGACATTGAGCGCTTGAATAGGCAGCTGGCTGTATTCTAGTGGTAACGGAATAAATGTAAAGCGCTTTGATCATTTATGGAAAAGCGCTATATAAGCAGCGACATTTTATTTATTTTATTTATTTATTGTAAGTGGTGATATACTAGATAATTAATAGTATCTGTGTATATGCATCGTTTCTTATGAACAAATATATGAACAGATTTACTTTTTAAATCTGTTATACTTAGTAGTTTGAAGATTACATGATATATTACAAGTACTTCCACATTTTTTAAAAGGTCACTGAATCTGAAGTGCTCATTCTTTAGTGCTTTGTTCTAATAAATCTATGATGACCCTGTGATTATGTAACAATATCACGCTGGCTCTAAAGAATATAATAATCTTAAGGTCGTTTCAGTCTTCTAGAACCTCTTAACAAATTAAATCTTCCGTTACCAGTCCCTCTGATTCAAACATATAGGGCGTAACACTTCCGCAGGAATACTATGTGAGTGATTATAAATTAAATATGAGTGATATTGTCACCGGAATACTTAAAAGTGATTCCTCTCATTTATTTTAAAGCGCTTATATACAAGTCAATATAACAAGCACTTTCTTGTGCATTTTTAAATGCACTGAACGGCGACACTACGGGAATTTTGAGCTGAAAATATACGCTGATTTTGTTTGGCACTCTGAAACCTCTCTTGAAATTTGAAATATAAAGGAAAATGGCACTCTGAAAATTTTTAAATTATTTTTCTGCGTGATTTTCAGTCATTCTATTTTACGTTATAATGAGCATCGGTTGTGGAAAAAGTGACATACCATAATCGAAAATACGACACACGATATCGAAGTACTTCCTACTGACTTTGCTTATTGCGAAGCATAACATCTATTATAGAATATCAAATTTGTAGATTTTTTTAAATCAAATAACTCTCTCTTCAAGGATATTGAAGAATTAAACAATACTGTAATGTAAATGAATTTTCATCAAAACTAAAAGTACATCTCTATTTCCTCATGCCAGGTGTATAATGTAGTTTGTACTATGTAGTAATATGCAGAGAAATGAATAATTCATTTCATATTTGGAGTCGATGAATATGTATTAAGATTCAAGAAGATGTATTAAAGCTTGCTCCCTTTGATACACACGTGAGTCTTGATCTCTTTACCGTTGTTTAGATTGAGTTCCTCGGCGTGGTTTTCGACGATGCCCCAGCTTAATAATGATAATTGATCAAATCCTTTTTTAACAATGGAACTTACAATGTATGTCCACATTTGAGGCATTCCATTTACGTTTTGATACGTATGTACATGTGTGCTCTTTCTTTTTTTCTTGGTGTACTGGCCAACACTCCAGACGGATTCAAACGGTCAGGAAATCTGTAATAAATGTAAACATATAATGTAACAGGGTCATATATATACATCAATTTCTTGGCTTATAATGTCTATTGCTTATATAGAAGAAATCCCTTGCTAATGGTCTTGCCTGGCAACGTTTAGATGAATACGTACCGACTAGAATAACGTTAAGATGAATACGTACCGACTAGAAGGTTTTGAACACAATCGAAGACACAATTCATATAATATCGAAAAATGATCGGGAAAATAAAATTTCTATTTTTTTATCCTAAAAACCAAAGAATATTTATTCAATATACTTGCGTAAGAGGTTCTTGTATCACATAACTCCTTATGTAGGTCATTTAGTATGTATTTATGCCCGTACTAGCAATCAAGCGCCTGTTATCGCCCTGCCTTATGCACAGAGAGCACTTGTTGCCCAGTGCATCTGCTATAAGATCTTTCTCGAGGGTCTGTAAATAATAGACACCACGATATTAAATGCCCTACATTTTTCATTATCTAACTAACTGGTACTTCACTCACGTGTTATTAAAATCCTTTTGATTTTTTATAATAGCCTTAAAACAGGATGATTTTGCAATTTACTTGCAGCTGAACTGTCAAATTGTGGCCAACAGTTTAGGGACAAGTTATATTAAGAGTATTCAGTTTTAAAGCCATATTCCTGTGTCTCTTTACAAAACATAGGGAAGTGAAATAGGTACTACACCCATATTGTTAATTGATTTGTAAATTTAAAAAATAGAAAAACTAAACACACTATTGCACGATCGGACATGTTAAGGCTAATGAAAAGCGTAACAATTATCAGTTTCTCTGATAATTTCTGACTGTGAATCAAAGATATAGGATAACAAGCTTTGTTCAAAATAGTTGCGAAAGAAGAATATACCTGTATAGCATTACTTCTCATGTAGGACATTTAGTATGCATTTATGCCCGTACTAGCAATCAACCGTCTGTTATCGCTCTGTCTTATGCATAGAGAGCACTTGTTGCCCAGTGCATCAGCTATAAGATCTCTCTCAAGGGTCTGTAAATAATGGACACCACGATATTAAATGCCCTACATTTTTCATTATTTAAATAACTGGTACTTCACTCCTTTTGATCTCTAAAAATGGCCATAATACCGGATGATTTTACCATTTATTTGCACATGTGCTATTAAATTGTGGCCAGCGGTTTAGGGACTACTGAGAGTTTTCATTTCAGTGCTATCCCTCCTACGTGATTGCTTACAACATATACATGATATACGGAAGTGAATCAGGTATATAATATAAGGGTTTTTTTACCCCAATGGCCAGTTGATTGATGATAACTAAAAAAAACCGTGATTACATTAGTTCTAAACCAAAAAAAAAAAGGCCAGTTAACTAGGTCGGACATCTTCAGGCTAATGACAAGCATAACAATTATCAGTTTCTCTGAAAATTCGTGACAATGAATCTAAGATATAAGATAACTATCCAGCTTTGTTAAGTAGCAAAACACTAATTTTAAATTATATTCATCAAAATTTCGTAGGTTTTAGCTAATGATAAAACGCACGAAACACTACCATTTCTCAATATTTTACTTTTAGTTTCCACTTTTAAGCTGTACTTTTTTTGTGAATGTTTCAAGGAAAAAAATCGTTATCTTAAAATGATTGAAACAATGGACATAATTAAGAACAACGTTTTAAAAACTAGGTTGGCATTGTTGTTTATACCTCCGCATGTCCTCGATGTTTCAATTTACCTAAGAGTGTGCAATTCTAGATAAAATTGTGCTGCCTATTACTTATTTGGCTGAAAGTGTGTCTTAGAAAATGCATTATAATCTTTGCATGTAAGTTCATATTTGATGAAAAAACAAGACATATGTGATATAATTTCGAGGTGCTTCATTTTATTCCATCAAGAAACACCCCTACTTTATGACCAATGATCATGAAACTGACCCAGATAAAACAAAAAACTTTGAATATTTGATAAAACATAAATTTTGTTGTACACTACCGTTTGCACGCAAAGATTGCAAATTGTTGTTTTTCTGACACACCCTGCAGTGTACATTATAATTTTGCTGATGGTTTAAGACCTTTTTGAATAAGATGGTTTATTGGAACGCTAAAAGCAGGTCTTATATGGCTTTTTGCTGATAAAATCAATGTTTAAATCCCGATGTATATCACATGTTTATATTTCAAATTAGTCTTTAGTCTATTGGCACCTGATTGTTTTATGTTGCCACAATTTCGCTTGGTCGAAACAATTGAAGAACAACCATTCGAATATTTTACTTTAAATCAGAAAGACATACCATTGGCAAACCCCAAATTCCCTTAGTATTACACACTCGAGCACGATTTTATGACATGTGACACGGCATAGACGGAATATAAATAATTTTGACTCAAAAATTAAACAAACGAGACAGATATTCAATAGACACTAAACCCAGGTCAACATCCATAAAGACCGCTGCTTCTCATCCATAAAGACCGCTGCTTCTCATCCATAAAGACCGCTGCTTCTCATCCGTACCAAAGAAGCAAAAAGTTAGGTGAGATAAAATGGTACTGATTCTGATAATTGTCTCCGTTCTTTATTTAGATGGTTTAAATATCAAGTATCACGCTAATATGGCTTTGTGTTTCTTTAATACGTAACCTAACCAATGTACTCAATATAACATTATCTCAGTAACCCATCCAACTTTGAAAACAAAATCATTTTTTACTTCGTCAGCATAATGAGTCAAATCTTGGTTTTTTTAATGTCCCAACAGCTAGTCAACGATAATTGATCTACTTAAATTGTTAATAACTACATGAATCTTTTGCAACTTAAAACAAGACATCCGTTACATAGTATATCGAATATAAAGAATGTCATAAAACGATTGTGTCAAACAAACCCGTTTAAGGATATGTCGGAGAATCAAAATATATTGTAGATAGATAGATAGATAGATAGATAGATACATGGAGTAGAGATAGATGCTGTTTTTCTTTGTAGATGCTCATTTCGTAACAGCTAGGGGATTAAATCACAACAGACAACAACTATTACCATTTCAAAATCTCGTGATAAGAAGCTTCTTGAAGGCATCCACTAAATACACGTTATAACATGATTTAAGAAAGATAACACATTTTTATTAGCGGAATATAAGCTATTGAATTTACTTAAAATATGACCTTGCTGTTATCCCATTAGTCCTTAAAATTATCAATGAAAGCATTTCTTAATCTTGATTTCTTAACGAATTAGCAAATTAAATTAAAAAGGAAGTGAGGAGTCAAACACGAGGCTCCATTAAATATGAGCACACACAGAGGCCAGTTTTCCAGGAACCGGCATGTTAAGGCTAATGTCAACCATGATATCATATCCTATTGATCAATACTAGTAGCTCATATTCTCAAATAGTAAGATTTATTTCCTCTAACAATATTTTTGTTTCAGGAAACTTGTTTTTAAACGCAATTTGATAACAAGGTATAATATCTTTCCAAATTAGGCAATAAAAACGCCATTGTTAACTGTTTTCATTGACCCTCTAGAATGTTGTATTGTTTTAATCATTTTCTTTTAAATTCCTTTTACTTATTCCACAGAAGATAAATATTTTGTAATGGTAACCTTTAAAATTCTTTATTTGGTCAGAACAGAAACATTATGAGTCAACAGTGAAAAGCAAAGTTGTGAACGTATATATTGAACTTAATTAGAAAGCTTCCAGGATATCCCATAATGATAGGAGGAGAGCTTGCCATCATTTCTTTTCGCTTTTCAAAGTCAGCAATTTATGTGTGATACTGTATTCTCAATTCTAGCAAATCATTGCCTTTTATTCACTTAACACCGAATATACTTTAACGGTGTGAAATGAGCTCATTTCCCATTAGGTATTCTAACAGTGCAGTGTCAAAGAGCAGTATAATGCACATTTTATTTGACACATTTTATGGTGATAATATACTATAAAAGTACTTTATAGCGGAATTATTAATAATGTTATGTTTTTACAATGCACATATAGCCTAGTTAAGTTTCCGTTTCGATGTATTTTTATCATCCGTATGTTCAATATTATTGTCTATATTTGGATTCACTAGATAATTCTTATGAATGATGAACATGCATTTTCATTAAATTTCTTATCATTTATTTGTTTCATCTCATCATACACAAGAATGAAATGTGTAATTCTTAGTAATTTTGTATAATAATATACTTCTGAGTATAATATAAGACGATTCATACAAATGTATGAGAAACATGTTTGAGGCACCTAGTTTACAATATTAGAATTATAAATGCAGTATTCTATAGAACTTAACTATACCTTAACATTCAAATGGTCAAGGTCTTCAACCCTTCCGTCTAGAGGGGTCCATATGGACCCAACATAAGCGTATCATTAAGTGAGACATATCTGGGTTAGACAATAACGTGGAAGGGTGATTATTATTTATTTAATTCATAACTTAGCGTGTTTGCGCTAGCGTGCAAAAAACAACAACAGATGTTGGATTCATATTCCCCCTGCTTGAAAATTAAGTTTTTAAATTCTCTTCCTACATGTAGTTAGGTAAATGATAGTAAAACGCATGTTAAGCAAACTGGTCTGTAAACAATGTTTATCCTATCTTGATATGTCAAAATTCCAAGAATTGTTCTTTATATGTAAACAAACTATCCGCTTTTACATATAGAAAGCTCGCATTCGTACAAATCTCTTCGGAATTAAAAGCATAAGTTAAAGACATTTGCACGGGTAAAACTTGGCAATACATGAATAAATGAATGGAATCCCTTCTAAATTACATGGAAAAAACTCTCTCTAGAGAGATGAAATTTGTGACTTGCTGTGTTGGCATATATGTTCAAGTCTTACACAGCTTAGATGTTAAACACAACAGACAAACCATGCTTAGGAGGAATGTACAAAATCCATTTAAATACATTACAAAACAAAAAGTGTGAAATAAGAGTTATAGAATTATTTGTCATAAAAGGTATTCATGATCTTCGAATTCATCGGATTCAAAAATATCCTCTCTAGGAAATCAGCGGGTTGAATGTCCTATAAAAGCTTCCAGGAATAATTTCAAGGGAATTCATTATTATATATCTATATCTTTTATATCTATATATGCCAGCAGGACGGTAAGGGTACGGATTTGTATTACTTTCAGTCTAGGAACGGCTTAACTTCAATATGTTTGTTAGTTTACTTATGTGTTTGTTTGTTTGTTTGTTTCCTTGTTTAAATTTGTATTATTAACTAGGACTAGCGCATTCCGTATCAAACTCTTTTGTAATTTGCAATTCTTAAAAAAAAACACGACAAAAAGCCCCATAAAAATCCCTTTCCGACATGTAAAAATAAAAGGGCGCGCTTCTTAATTTAGGGTCAGAAAAGCCCTTTGATAAAAACAGATATCCGGATAAAGCAAATCCGTGAGTTGAATGTTCTATCAAATATTCCGAAATGTTTTTTTTGGGAATACAGTGTTACACCTTTGTCAGTTTTCACTCAATGTACAGTATTACGTATTATATATCCCGTTCAGTCCAGCCTAGGAAGCTTAGTATAGATACATGTTACATCACAGTTTGGTTAGACAAGGGATAAGGGGTTACTGGTCGTTAGTACAGTTGTCAATGATAGAGAGAATAATATTCTTTCTAAAATACAATATTCTCAATATACAAATTAAAAGTCGACATCTTTTATGGTATAACATATTTTGTGTCTGTTTTTGATGTTTGGTGGAAATTTTATATACTTCTCAAGGTATTTTTTCTTGATAGTGATTTATTTTATGGTTGAACATGTTTTGTTGTCCTCAAAAAGCGTCATTTGCAAAAATATCAAAGTAGAATAGTTAAAGTTTGGGTTGTGTAAGAACATAATTTTCGATAAAAAACATGTTTTATTTTTATCAGACAGTAAAACATCAACAGTCCAAGATAATAAAATGTGTCGCTCCATTAAAATGAATGTTTGCAATACGTGTTCATCATTTTCTGAATTATGGTCAGTTAACCCCTAGGTCTTGTTAGACATCTAAAAGTAATTTTCTGATTGGATGGTACTAGTAACTAGAAATTTTCCCTAGCCGTACTTAGAATGAGGCTTTATAAAGGGTCAAATTGAAAATTAGTTATAAGAATTATGATTGGTTGAACTAGATTAAAAATGCTTAATTTGCCAACGTGCAAACATTACTCATAAGGTTAATAATTATTGGTAAAAGGTAGTGACAGGTTTCAATAATAATTAGCAACACGACACGCATGTCCTCATAAGGTATCAGACAGGCTGATAAATTTGTGGGCACTGAATGGAAAGAAATGACGCACCGCATGAAGCAAATCAATCATATAACGAGTGATATGAACATTTAAGAAACAAGTAAAGCAAAATGGACGAGTAGTCGTAAATTTGAAATGCAGAATCTGTGAATCCGGACTTTCGTATTACTAGTACCATCGTGTCCGGCTATTTGTTTGGTGGTAGACTCTTAGTCATTATCATCGTTATAAAAGCCAAAGCAAATGTGACGCGTTACAACAAAAGGTACATTAAGTCGGAGCTACAAGTGTCTGATTAACATACTATTAAGTCGTCTCTTTTACAAGACTTGCCTGACTTTTGACCAAAATATGATCACACGTTTCTCGTATCATCTTCAATGATCATGTATATACATTGACTGGATTTTTATCAGTATATTAACCTATACAATTATAAGTTTATGCAATGGGTTTAAGTTTTGACCTGTTAGGTCAACAAGAATTGTTTTTCCATCTAGCTTACTGAATGATTTTGTATAATAAAATTTATTCTTAAACACATAAAAAATCATCCCAAAAATTGAGACCAAAAGAAAAGCAAAACACAGCATGTAAAAACGTTTCTTTCATCTATATAAACATAGCTTTGTTTACAGATTGAGTTAACTATAAAACGTGTTTTGTCATAATATTTGAATATTTGTATTACGCGGGCACCTACGTTGACCCTTCCCATGATACATCGGTTAATGTTCAATAAAAGAGACAACAAGTTAATATATTTTTCAGATCTTAATCGTATTTTTCTAGCATATCTGTTGCTCCAAAACAATACACGTTTTATTTACTTGAGTTGCACCTTTGCATCACCAAGAACTCAGGAGCTGTTGGAAGTGTTAAAAATATCAATCACACATGTTTTCTTGATAGCATAACTTTTTGTTGAAGAAACCTTCACAGACATATTGATTTTTAATTTGTCATAAAACGCCCACATGTTCCTTATTTAACAATCAGTAATGTTAGAAACAAAACAAATGCGGTCTATATATATTAAAATACGTATTCCTTATTCCCTATATAAAGCCCTTTGTACAATAGCTAGACTATGAAATCTCACAGGAATATTTTAAACACGAATCTGTCTCGGCGAAAAAACATGATTGATGTGATCTTTTTGGCAATTTACTTTCTGAATAGACTTATACGCCTAGTCTGTAAAATGGATTTGTTGTTTATTCTGTCGCAGAGTTTTTTGTTTTTTGGTAAAACCGAAAGGTTTTAAATAAAATTATTAGAATTTGAAAACATGTTGCACGTGTATGTTATGATAAAAATGGTCAATCCTGTATTGTTGATATTTAATCTTCATTTAAAAATATTTACAATATTTGTCCATTGAGGAGATGTTGAAAGTAATAACATTGAGACAAACATGTGCTGGTTTTGTACAACATGACTTTCACGTTTAAAATAGCATGACAGTAATGAGGTATTTATATTTCAGGCGTGTTCACTGTCCACACACCCCCACACACACCCCAAGACAATGCCAAATACATCCCTTTGTACCATAGATAGACTATGAAATCCTATGGGTCTATTTCTAACATGCATATCTGACATAAAAAACATGATTGATGCAATGTTTCTGGTAAATTACTTTGCGATGAGATAAAATATTACGCCAAGAAAAAACACACCTTATTTATTAAAATGTTCCACTTGTGTAAAAAATTACCTTAAATGAACATTTGTAATCTAAATATTTCTCATGATGCCTTTTTTCCATTACAACGTATGTTATAATGT
>JXSR01S073931.1:2823-16745 GCA_000969725.1 Ophiothrix spiculata | reverse complement strand
CACATTGCATCTTTGCAGCGTGACATTCATGATAAACATAACTTGACAGGCACCTTAAAAAAGAAATATTTTATATATTCAATGCGTAGTCACTATACTTAATTCCCTATGTACACTAGCTAGACTAGCGTCTAACAGGAATATTTTTAACATGTATCTTTCACAATGAAAAATATGATTGATGCGATTTTTCTGGAAATTTGCTTTGAGATAAGATAAGATAAGCTTTAATTTCAAAGGAAAATCGTGTTTCTTTTTTGCAGATGGGCTACATATGCAGACGGGGTATGAATTGCTTTAACGAAAACCAGGGAATAATGTTTCCCATAGGTTTACACCTCAACAAATTGTTGATACTCCCGAATATCGTGTCAATTTTACTAATGCTAACATCGATTTAACCAATATCCAAGCATTGTGGCAATATTCTCTCCACTTGAGGGAAAGAGTCGGAGCGAATATCTCTTGGGCGAGCGAATGTCTTTGGACGCCATGCCTAAAGAAATGTCAGACGACTGGGTCACCAAACATGGTCACTGTGAACACTTTTAAATGTTTGTTTTAGATAGTTGAGTGTTTTTTTGAAATACAAATTAGTTGACAAGAAATTTAAGCACTTTTTTTAAGTTAAAGAAGAAGAAGAGTTATAGTCAACAGCCTTTACTTTCGATGTGATTATTAAAAACCTTTGAACCATGTCCGTCTCACCTACTTTTTGAAATTAATAAATGCAACGGTAAACTTATTTTGATTCATTTTTATATAGAAAGGTAATTTATTTTCTTTTAAACATGATACACGCTTTACGAATATAACCCTGCTAAAAATAACCCAGCTATATATTAGAGAATCTACATCAGTTCATGTCATTATGATTACCACTGATCCAGTGATATTAGCACGTCCTACACTCTTAAAAAAATCTTTTTGAGTAAAAATTTACTCAACGGTCACAGCTCATTTTGTTAGTGTATGGGATATTGATAATGATAACCTATCTTAAAGAATATATAATACTTGTCAGCAGGGATGACATAATTTCTTCTTTTTTTCCCTTTTTTCTTTTTAAATTCTTTTTTCAAACCCCACTCATTGTCCACAATAGCCAGGGGAAAAGCCGGTGGTTCAAACGGCATACCCTTTAAATTAAGGGGATTCCCCTCCGAGCAGAGTACTCCTGTAACACACTTAACTGTTGTAAACCTTTCCTTTCAACATGGATCTGTGCCTAATCAATGGAAATGGAAATCAGTGAAATAGCAATACCCCCAACTGTATTCGTCTTTTACAGACTATTTTTCTACAATGCCATTTTTTTCCAACACCAGACGCAAGTGTTCTGTCAGGTTTCAATGACATATTTTGACACTCAAGATACATTCTCACTGTATGATGTTTATGATATAAGAAAGCTGACACTTCTAAGTACAACATTCAACATTGCTCATATGTTTCCTATAGATTTGTAGTATGACAGATATTTAAAGACATTTCAGATATCTATGTATCCTGGCATAGTGAAAATGATTACACGTGACTGAGGTTTGGCGTTGGTTTGTGACGTTTGCTTGGACTTTCCAGTCTTGGTTGCGTTTTATGCAGTGGCGTAACAGGTGTTGGTCGCCAGGGGGGGGGGGGGCAAAGCCTAAAAATTTCCCCCTGACGGAATTTTACCCCTTCGCCCTTTCTCCACCCCTCCCCAATTTTGTACCTAAAATTGTTATAAAATGTTGGACTTTGAAAACAATTGTCGCACAACTATGGTAAAAGACAAATTTGATTTTAAAAATTGACATTATAGCTCGAAATTCGCGCGAAGCGCGCAATTTTTTTGACATTTTACATCTAAATTATCTAAAAAAGGGAAAAAGTGGTGGAATTGGGGACATTTGGGTGTGGCTTCTTCCCTTTGTTATCCTTTTTTATCCCCTTTCTCTTTCCCTTTTTTTCTTTCCCTTTTCTCTTTCTTTTTCTTCCTCTTTTTCCCCTTTCTTTCTCTTTTTTCCTTTTCCCCTTTTTTTCACTTCTTTCTTTTCTCTTTTTCTTCCTATTTTTCTCTTCTTTTTCCTTCTTTCCCTCCCCTTTATTTTTCCCCCTGGGTCCGGGAAATATCCCCCTGAGAGCCTTCAGGGGGGGGGGGGCAGTGGGGACAAGTTGTTACGCCAGCGGTTTTTTTAAATATCCTTGGTTATATATAACATGGACCTGGAATTGCCTGTAGTATACTATGTTTCATCTCCTTTATGTATCCTTGTAGATATTCTCCTGTGATAGATAAGGTACACAGTCCTTGCACTTTCAATTTTAAAAACCTTTAGTTTCACAATGTATTAACAAACTTCTTATACTTTGTATTTTGCAGATACGTTTTACTACTAGAAAGAGGTTATCAAGAAAAATGTACAGTTCAAGGCTCAGTTACGACGAAATTAAAAGGTGTAGCATATACGAATATAACTGGTGCTCCTGACTTAGACCCAGACGTAGACCCGGACCCATATAATAGAGCATGGGACCTTGCAGATTATGTTATTCCACCTCAGGTGAGTCAGTCTTAGGAGTGATTTGTTAAATGAGACCGTCCATTCCAAACAAGCCGTAAATGCAGTCTCTTGCTATTTTCACTTTTTAAAATTATTGGCAAAGACAAAGTTATAAGGATTTAATTGACACCTCAGTGAACTTTACTCGATTTCCAGAAGTCAAGTTATTGTCCGTTAAAGGTTGTCAGGGAGTAAAATGTATAAGTGAGATAAACTGGTTCAAAGATCAGTAAGTATGGTAAGCCCTATTGTTTGTTTATTGTCCTCAAAATATACAGATAAATTTCATATTTCCAATCATTTTCTTGAAATAAAACTTTAATAAGCATTTATTTACAACTGCTTATTCTACATGTTATTTTCGCAAGTCACCCGACATTTCAATCAAACCAGAACAGTTTGCAATAAACAGTGCAATTAATAGAATCGATAAAAAACAGATCTTATATACCTTAATATGTTCTCTTACACTGTTTAAATATGGCAAATAAAATTAAGAAAGGCGGCTTATATTGATAAGTTGCTGTTGTTGTTGTCGTCGTTGCTGTTTTTTTTTTTTTTTGGTTGTTGTTGTTGTTTTTACTTAGAAGATTTAATGTGAAATGGTATGTTTTGGTATATGCTTCTATTTACGTAACCTAAAAAAAAACCTTCTTCAATTACAAGTAATCAAGTAGCTGACATATCCATATCAAAATATATAAGTGGACATATTTGACCTTACCCATGTAAATCCAAGTATGAGCTTTCATAGTCCAGCAGCATTGAAATGTATGAAAAATATGCAATCAAAGCTAAATATTGACCCCTAATTTGACATCAAAACCATTATTTTAACACCAACTACATTATCCTGATCAGGATTATAAAGAGAGACTTGAGCATTTGGATTTACTTCCTCTGACACTCAGGAGAGACAAGTGTGATCTGCTGTTTTTTTTTTATAGATGCAAGGAGAGTCACTATAATAAAAATATTAATAACTATGTTTAATTTAGCAACAGGCATGGGCAGGACCGTCCCACCACTAGATCTTCTTCTGATCCCTTTAAGCTCAAAATTCATCGTTGCAAAACTGAAGCGCACATGAAATTTTATTTTAATCGTATTGTGCAGCTTTGTAATCAGCTAATTCCCTTTCAAACAAGATCAGCTGGTTCCTTTTCTTTATTTACATCTGGGGTTGTTGAATTTTTGAATTCTCATTTTTCTCAAAATTTGTGTGCAAGTGATGCATGCTCTTGGAGCTCCTATTATAGGTGTGCACACTGCAGGTTAGTTTAAGTGGTGGGGTCTTTTTTTTCTTTTTTGGAAGGTTTTTGCACCTGTTTGTCCCATTCTTTTTGCTGGCAACTTGCGTATTGATTTGAATGTGTAAAATTTTATATTTTATATGTAACTAGATTTCTATGTGCCAGTGATAAAGTGAAATAAACAAGTAAATAAATAAATAAATAAATAAATAAATAAATAACTGTTTGTTGAAATTTTGACGATAGGAAATATGAGGAAGATCAATAAGAAGTGAATGTGTATACTTTACTTCTTACTGATTGGGCAGAAGGCAGGCATAGCTGGGTTGTTTAAGACACATCATCATGGTGGTTTTGGTCATGCTTAACACTGCGGGCATACTCAAAATGTGAGAAATGAAATCTTAGGCGGCTCGATCTTGGATTTATGGGAGTGAGACTTAATGTCCGCTATGTAATTTTAGGTGTTTACTTCTAGGAAAATTGTGATATTTATGTTAAATTGTTCATTATAATTTACAAATACTAATTGATATGTGGGTTGATGTGGACTAATTGATATGTGGATTTTATTTTATTATTGAATAGGCCAAAATTCAAGATTTTTTTTTTCCTGTAATATTCCCTAAATTTCTATTCACAAAAATATTTGTCATGAGCATTAATAATTTCTAGCATTTTTTAAAGATCATTAGTGAAGAGCTTTACCACTAACAAATGTGTCGTGTTTGCAATATCGTTGCTCATGGAATCTAGTTCAACATCGCTAATGTGATTTTTCTCCTGCGTGGTCTGGGAATCGCATTAATGAAATTGTGTCCCAGTAGGTCTTTATGGCTGCTCAAAACGTAATTGCATAAACAACGTCTCATAGTTTGTCAACGATATGGCTAAGTAGCTTGAAATGGATTAAATTGAGTCTTAATACAATTATCTATCATTTATTTTCGTATGATGTACCGGCGTAATAGGATTGCATTCAAATCATTATTTAAAGTCAGATTTTATAACGGGTCCTAGTTTTTCCCGGTAGATTTTATATATTCGGTAATGTAAAGATTTTTTGGACCAAGTGTACTTTAGGTCCCATCCATAATTTTAGGGTTAGGGTTTAGGGTTAGTGTTAGGGTTAGGTTTAATTTAGGGTTAGGGTTAGGGTGTAGGATTAGGGTTAGGGTTAGTTTTAGGGTTAGGGTTAGGGTTTAGGGTTAGGTTATAGTTTTTGATGGGACCTAAAGTATACCTTTTCCGATTTTTTTTTAAATTTTATTCATCTGACTGAACAAAAAAAATATATAGAACAAAAAAAAAACTTAATGACCGCGGGAAGAGTTGAAAGCACACATGCACGAACGCATATCATACGGTAATACGTGTACATATGAAGAGTTTGTTTCAAAAAGGGCCTAAATCCACTTTTGGTCAAAAGTTATTGGTGCCATAGTGTATTACTATAGTAGTAGTTTAAAGGAACCAAGCCAATTTTCCCAAAAGTTGCTTTCATTGAGATAACCAGTACACAAAAATCTCGGTTTGTTTCCAAAAGGGCCTAAATCCGTAGTTTATTTCCAAAAGGGCCTAAATCCACTGCCAAGTGAATTTAAAGCTTTATATAAAAATGAACAACGAAGTTCTGATTTCCTTGAGTGTTGTCACTTTACTAAGAGGACCAATTCCTAAAATGTAAAGCAGCAAAACATTGAAAAGTAATTTTGCACAACAAGAAAAAACTTTTTGCTGGTTTTCTCAAAAAGTACTCAGGTGGATTTAGACCCTTTTGGAAACAAACTCTTCATATGTAGCATAATGTGGCCTTGAGAAAGTCACAGGAGGAACACTGATGGTTCAGCGGTAATCAGGACAATTTAACATTAAGAGTTGTTAACTCTAGAAAACTAAGGATTCATTACTTTATGGGAGCCCTATTTAAGAACTTGTACAGAACATGTTCTTAATTAATCTGTTACTTTGAACACATCTTACAACGCTTCTATATAGAACACACCATGAACATTATGAATATTATCATTTTATCACTTTTTGCTAGGCAGATAACTCTCATTGAAACAATTGTGCTGTTAGTGATACAAGCACCAACATTTTCATACACACTTGTCATGGGTCACTTTAATCAAAAATCACGTTAGCCAAACCAAATCCAAGATCACTCAATGAACATGTCCTAAATATTATCATTATATCTCATTTTGCAGCGTGAAGTGAGCAATTGTCTAAACTCTTAGTAGTCGATACAATTACGAATACAGTACATGCATTAATGGTTCCATTAGTCCTTTACAGATTTTAAGTAATTGTCTTAAGAGAATTCCCTCGAGATTGCTCGGTTGGGTCAAACTTTAATTAGATCAAGCATTCATGTTTGTAAATATATATTTAAGAACTTTATTATATATCAAATTAAGTTTATATATATATTTTAGGATTACCTTTATTATCTTTTCTAATGATGTAATCAGTGAATCGGTTTTCTTTTGAAATTTAAAATACAAAATCTAACTAGACACCTCAAATGACAATTAAATAGCCATTGAAAATATGTCTGAATTGACTGTATTTAACACTTAAGTGGTCAAGGGGGGTCCATATGGCCCCAACATTTGGCAAAAACGCGAAGTAATTTTTCATCGCCCCTCTATGTATTTGTCTAAGGGACGCACCATTAGATATCCAAAGGGGGGGGGGAGGAAATTGGGGTAAGGGTTGGATTTTTTGTTTTGACTGTCACATGTTTGGGGCTTTTTTTTCCCCCCCCTTTTGGGGGGGGGGGGAATTTTTTTTCCCCATTCAAATTTTTTCTTTGGGGTGACTTTTTTTTTTCCCTTCTCCCCTTCATGTGTGGGGTGACTTTTTTTTTCTTCTCCCCTTCACTTTTGGGGTGACTTTTTTTCCCCGTCTCCCCTTCATGTTTTGGGGTGATTTTTTCCCTCTCCCATATGGTTTATTTTCAAACAATTTTCCCCTTTCTCCCCTCCACTCCATGATTTATTGTGGACTCAAATATTAAAAATGAGAGAGAAGAGTTATTTACTCATAATCATTATTGTCATTTATTACTTCTACATGATATTTCTGTAATATGACTTTGATTCATAGTGTATATTAAAATATTGCATTTACAAAACTTGGTATTTTCATCAATTTAATGCACAAATGTATTTTATTTTAAATTCAACCACATCTTCTGGCATTGTATTCTAATATTGTTTAGTACGCAATATCATGTATTCACATACCACACCAATGTTAATAACAACTTACAAACTCTTCGAACAAGTTTTATGCCAATTCTAGTCAGAGCATCCCTCGCAAAATACTATAGGTGATCCATTAATGATAATTGGTCAGAATGTGAAGGCCTTAAAATCACAAAAATCACTGAAATGTTTATTATTTTTTCTACTTTCTGTTGCATTTCTCTATCATGTAGTTGCACACATATTCTGAAAGTGCCCAAAACTCAATTGTTTTTACTGTTATATACCACTACGACAGTAATTCGCGCTACTATTTTGTTTGTATTATCCAAAAGGAACCTCTTTTCAGAAAAGATTTGGCATAGAGGTTATGAGAAAAATGTAGATGGTGATAAAATGTAGATGGTGATACCAGAAAAGATTTGGCATAGAGGTTATGAGAAAAATGTAGATGGTGATAAAATGTAGATGGTGATACCAGAAAAGATTTGGCATAGAGGTTATGAGAAAAATGTAGATGGTAAAAAAATGTAGATGGTGATATAAAAATCTCCAATTTTATGTGGTAAAGTGGAGACGGTTCAAAAACACAAACTTGGTTATCTACTGTTTTAAACCCAATGATGACCAGTCCATACACAGAATGTATATACCATTGCACTATTACAGCTTGGAGAATACAGAATATTAAAATTGGGACATTTCTTTTTTGAGTGTGAATTTTTCATCTTTTTATGTTTTCAAGCATTTGTACTACTTGTACTTGATTGTTTTGCATTGTCTTTAATATTGCTGAAGAAGTGGCAGTACTATGTTGGCAGACATGAATTAATGTTAGCCGTTATCGAAATTAATAAAAAAATATTTCAGATTACTAACTTTACATTGATCATTATAATTGAAGTGCTGCAAATGTGATCATATGAATAACTTATGGTAGCTAAACCTCGAAAGTGCTAGTGGTTGTGGTTGGCTCTCTGTTTCACTATAGTCCTGTTGAAGTTATCGTGACAGTAGGAAAAACATGGATTGCAGAAAAGATTTCAGTGGAGCGGGTGTGTATAAATCTGAACAAAGCACCGGCGTCAAGCTAAATATATGGTGTGATAACAAATGTGCTTAACGCATATCGCGCGCGTAAATTAACTGTGCCTTTAATGCGCCATCTCTACACATGTAGAGCAAGCAATTTTTGGGAGCCTCTACTGCCAAGCCAAGGTGATCTGGACTATAATTAACTCATTTCAAGTCAATTGTAATTGCCAAAGTTAGGCTCTATATACTTCATATTTGTTCCGATACATGTACATGTAGTTGTCATAATATCCCCACATCGACTGCAAGTCATATCGCCAGAAAGGCCCATATTTTTCTCAATATAAATCTGAATGTTTACATGCACATTCTTCCTAGTATTAAATAGAAAAAAAATGGTAATGTTTCAACAAAAGTTTAGACAAAATTAACCAAAAAATTTGAACTATGCCTATATAAGTACGAACTGACTACGTAATTCCTCATCAAATTTCCTTCCAGAAAATGTTTACTTTGACTGCTCTTTAAATGTAATGAGTGAAAAAACGAGTGAATCCCAGTTCACTCGAAAAAGAGTGTAAACCAGTCAAAAACAGCTGCATGCGCTGGTCAATCCACTCCAAAAAGAGTGAAATCACTGAACTTTCATACCACTCGAAAACGTATTGTGCTCCATTCAACTCTTTAAAGAGTGGACCTTCAATATAGCTTAGAGTCAATGTCACTCTTTTTTTAGTGAATAAATTAACGAGTAAAATGGTGAAAATTTCAACTCAAAAAGGAGTGACGTTCACTCTAAGCGAGTGAATGTCCACTCTTAAAAGAGTTAAATGGAGGACAATACATTTTCGAGTGGTGTTCACTCTCACTCTTTTTGGAGTGAACTTTAAGTGATTTCTCTCTTTTTGGAGTGTATTGACCTGCACATGCAGCTGTTTTTGAGTGGTTTACACTGTTTTTCAAGTGGTTTACACTCTTTTTCGAGTGAATTGGGATTCACTCTTTTAATTCTTTTCATTATTTTTTCATTTAGAGATTATGGTTCAGTAAATACATACATAAACTCTACAAGTTACATTAAACAGAAGATTCGGAGGATGTTTTGTTGCTTTTCACATTATCGTATATTTTCTCTGGCAATAAGTTGAATTATTTGCCAAATCTGTTCGAGTTTTCAAGAGGTTTACCCTACAAAAGACATCTCAATATAACAATTTTGCCACCCTTAAATTTTTACTTGCCCCTAATTTGCACATATTTTCATGCTGTTACCACCATCGTTCATCGGACGGGTTAATGTATATATTTCTCGTTCCAGTAAATTTTGCTAGCTCCTCGCCCGACTGACAAGTTGTCAAAACATTCATTTCGGACACTGAACAAAACAATCCCACAGCTACACTCACTTGTTACACTCAAAGTATGGATAGATCAACAGATAATTGTAGTAACTGTGTACATGAAATTTACTGATAAGAATTTTCATGTTTTCAACTTTGTTCAAAAGATTGTTATTACCTCAACCTCTCCACCGAGAACTTCTTCCCTCCATTATATTGGTTTGTCAGGGGACATTTTTTTTTTACTAATAATAATCAGGGGGCAATTTTTTTTTCTTTGCTTCCCATGGGTCTGGGGGCAATTTTTTTTTCACCTCGGGGTTTTTTTGGCCAAAAGGGGCAATTATTTTTTTTTTAGCTGTGGTTGAGGGAGGATATTTTTTTCTCCGATTTCAGGGAGGGATTTATTTTTTTCTGAAAACTTCCTACCCCCACCTCAGATATCTAATGATGCTTCCCTAACTTTACCATACCTATCACTTGGTGGCAAAAATATTCAAATCCCATGCTAATTAGCATACATAAACATTTTCGAGGGCGCTCTTCAAATTTGTTTTGCCGATAAAATAAAAATAAAAATAAACCGATTTTTTTTTTTAATTTTATTTCAGGAATGTATTTGTACTTACATACCGCAAATATGAGCCAAATTTTATTGAAAAATTCCATTGGGAAGTGGGTTTTCTATTTTTTGGCGGGAAAATCTTGACGCGACACGGCGAAATTTGTTTTGGTCGCCATTTTGAAACGGCTTGTCCCATTTTCAATTTGTTTTCTTTGTTATAGTTCTTTTGAGGTTTTTTACCTGTGACCAGAGTTTCAAAGTAAAATTCCTTCGCGAAAGCGCTCTTTCGGGTGTTGGGTCCATATGGACCCCCCCCCCCCCACACACACACATGGGCAATATATTCCTAAGGGCACTCACACACCACGAAACGAACTAATAAGGTACACTGGTTTGGTCATTGTGATGACAGAAATGCTACCACGGATATAATAAAGCCGTTGTCAGTATGTTAAGTATTTACTTTCTGGGACTAAACATACTGTGCTGTTAACTAATAATGGTACATAATTATACAGCACTTAGTAACCTTCGAAAAAAAGTTTTAAATAATTCCTTCTATTTACTACATTCCATATATTTCATTTGCACACAAAACTTTAATTTTTTGAAAATGTTATATTTTTAGCAGCATAAAGACTTATCCTTTAGCACAAACTTTCCTATAATTTAAAACAAGAAACATTTGCGTTGCAAAACAATGCTCTAGGTCATCTTAGTTTTAACTCTATTTCCACTTGTTTCTCAAAAAGTATAAATATAGCCTGTTCTCGCAATACATACTGGCACTTCTGAGAACGTCGTTAGCCTCAAGTTTCTTGCGCCTTCGGCGCTCTCGATGTCAGTGACTATTAATAAAAATCAAGTCTGTAAAATAGGGAGACAGAGCCCTGATAACATGAACTTTTAGAATAAAGTAAAAGATTACTTACTTTTAACGCAGCAAAACACATCTAAAATCTTGAACTAGTAAATGGCAAAGCTCTAAAATATATCACTGTCTCTTTTGATTGAAGAGCGCTAGAATATAGACAACGAGGTGACGATAATGACTTGATAAAATCAGGTATGCTATTCCCATAACGAAAATTATGTACTTGCTAAAATTCATAAAACACTCCTGATGTTGCACTTTCAAAGGTATCCCAGTATTATTGTTGCTTAAAACACAATTTTTAAGCACGAACTTATTTACTGCTTTCTTACGAGAAGTGATTTTGTGCAATCTATCTTGAGATTTTCAAATCCGAAATTCTATTTTACTTGACATTGAGTTTGTAAACAAATTTATTAAGTTTTTCTTGCCATTTGGCTCATTTTAGTTACGATCATTCTGAGCCATTGTGTATAAACATAAATGACATTCAACGTCGTAGAAAACCCGGGGCTTTTCAATTCTCATATGGCATATCGTTGGTGTGCTTGAACATATTTTGACGAACTCCTAGCTAGGTTGTATTCTATGAAAATGGCTCATTAGTTTCTAAAATTAGCACATTCAATAGTTTTACTTAGACATGTTAGAAGGATAGAAAAAGTATGCATTCTAACCCAAATGAATATTTTCATAATAATCATTTATTACGGGGCCTCAAGGCAAAAATATACTATACTGAATATTATTGGAGAAATATAAGTTTAGGTAGTAACTCTATATGACGACATATAGTGAAGCTTTGGTTAGTAGTTGGGTTTCAGAATATCATCTCTGAAAATATTATGTTAAACTGTCTTTATATCGCTTCTTGCTTTGTATGTATATGCTAGGTCCTTCAACGTATTTAATAACGTGCGAGTAAAAGAGTGAAAATTTTTACCAATTTAATATCCATTTACTAAAAACCCCATTATATAATTGAAAGTCCTTTTTTCAAGTGACTACAAGTGATTTCCTGTGGTACCCACTGCCAATTTCACAAGTCTCTATTACTAGGTTGAGATAAGAAAACATGGTTTGAAGATCCTTTGATTTTAGTCAAATATAAAATGATTTAAATGTGTGCTTTGTTACCATTGTACTGGTTTTACATTGATAAGTCTAGGTAATTATATAAAAAAGTTCTCATAACATATCCAAGTGGTACTCACGTGTGGAGTTTTTAAGTTTCGAGACCGACATTGCTGGTTTCTTGATCACATATGATGACTTTTGACACGACATCCAGTTCTGGTGTTTCTACTTTGATCTTGGATGATGTGGTCATAAACTTGATTAAGATTTTAAGCCTTCAAGCCATGGACAACGAGGGGGCGCCGCTTATAATCTTAATTACGTTTACGACAACGTCATCCAAGATTCAAGTTTTAAATCACGAAAAACTTGTCAGGTTAGTATAGACCCATTTCTCTCTAAAAGTATGATCAACTGATAATTATACCAATAAATAAAGCAGTTTAAATCATAGATCAGCTTTGCAGCTACACTGTTAAAAAAGTTGTGTTAAAAGGGGACATGGTTAACGGATTGGGTAAAAGTTTGCACAATGTTGGGTAAAATTTGACACAATGTTGGGTAAAACGTGCACCATTACCAAACATTGTGTCAAATTTTACCCAACATTGTGCAAAATTTAACCCAACCTGTTAACCATGTTCCCTTTTTAACACAACTTTTTTAACAGTGTAAGTGTATAGCTATATGGCAACTCTGTTTAAAAATGAGTAACACAATTTTCAGTTTTACAAGGTTTTACAAGTTAAATAACATATTGCAAAGTTGAATCTACAAACTGTTTTTGCAAGATTGGTATTAAAATATAATAATGACTGAACTGAATCTAAGATTATTCAATGTCATTGCGCTATTGTTTGTTCATGACTCTTTTTACAAAAAATTCAACACTAATGACATGAACAAATGATTTCGAAATCCATTTGCTAATAACCAGACCTGATAACAAGAAAATAATACACTTGGTTTTTTTTAATGATCAACGGTTTGTAAAACTAAATGTAGTTTTGATTCTCGTTAAATTTTAGTGATCAGTATTAATAAGATAAAGACAATAAGATTAATACGTTTTAGAAAGAAATAAGTTGAGACAATTTAGTATGATTTGAAAATTCTATAAAAAAGGTCATTTTAATTTCGTTTCACATGTGCACTTAAATTTTTTTTTTACAATATTTTTATTCTAAACGTTATAAGCTAGAAGTTGAGTATTCAACTTTAGGCTATTAAGCTGTCACGTGGATTTCAAACAACTCATATTTTGTAAATTGAGACTAACAAGTATGAGTTGGTATTCCTTAGGTCTTTATTTCTCAAGATAGACACTGAAATATACTTCGTGTTAAATAATGATACGGGAATATTGAATTAAACCTCTTGTAAGAATGTGATAATGACGACTCCTTATGGCACGGCATTTTCGCGGGGGCAATAAGACTATCTTTTATTGATGTATCCATCTAACAATTCTAGCAATAAATTTAGTAGGATGACAATTTGGACCATTTTATTAAACAAGATCAACTAGACGGTTTCCTAGTTTTCGTGTTATGACAACATCAACTTACAATAGTTTATACCGGCCCTCTCAATCTAGCCGTTAAGTGTTAACCTTTTCTAGTGGCGAATGCTTACATGTAATAACTGCACACAGCTTTAATTTTACCCCGAGCATTTTGTTTTATTCAATGATGAGGTTAGTTTTTATACCCCTCACGAAAATTTCAAATAATTGTTATTAGCCATTGTAGTTATAGCTCTATTATCACTTTCCAACATAACGGGATAATAAGTATTCTAGGTACTATGTGATCATTTTAATTATTTGTAATACGTACGGTATTGAAGGTTTAATCAACAGTCATTTTTCACGAAGTAGACATTTATAAACTACAAACTTCTGCAAAACTGGTTCAGTTGGGACACTAATATATATATATACTATACACACAATGACAATGAAAATGTTGGTTTATCTGTGTAAAATTGCGTGTGTGATCTTAAAGAAAACTTCAAATGT
>JXSR01S073930.1:72360-84344 GCA_000969725.1 Ophiothrix spiculata | reverse complement strand
CTAGTTCTAGCTAGCTCAGTCGGTTAGTTCTCGGATTGTTAAACATGGACTCTTTAGATTCTATTGATCGTTTCGCTGTGTGAGAAAACTGTATATTCTATATGGGTGTGAATTGCTCAAGCTAGGGTTGCTCCAATTTATGTAGGCTGCAGTAAGCCCTTTGGCCCAAGGGAGTCCAAGTAGTGATTTAACCCAATAATTAGAACTGCTCTGTAAAGTGCGCTGAGGCCGCGTGGAATTACAAGTCAGGGGAGCCGCGTAGTGCACTATAAATCACCTGCAATTTTTATTTTATTTTATGCAGTGTGGGGTACCTAATGCAGTTAAGTGTTTAAAAAACATTGAAAAAGCAACAAATGTAAATTGTTAGTCGTGTGACGTAAATGCTTTCATTTCTTCGTCTAAAACAGCTTCACTATAATGATATCACGTGAACTTCGTTTATCTGGATCTAGCCCTGCAGAATATCAACAATACGTTGTTTTGAAGTTTGCATGTAATGTTTGATTCTAGTTGATTTTAACCTTTTGCAAACAAACCTGAATGATGCAATGGTCTGAGTGTTGAGCATTTTGATATCGTAGAGGTCACATTTATCTACATCTATTGGCATTGATATCATTAGAACCGAGCAAGTATTTATTCAAATGTGCTTATTGGTTTGTTCTTACCTGCAATATTTTATGATTATATGCCGATTGACGTGATTTTGACCAAACCTAATCAAAACAAAATCGGTATATTAAACAAATATTGACTTGTTTTTTTTCATTCTGCAGCCTTTCAGTGGTCATAAGACTTTTGCATTTAGTTTCAAGATCACTTACAATACTAGGACTTTTAGAGACTCAAAAACCTTAATCCAACCAATGCCAACCCTGACATGGTAAATCTTTGTTACAAAATAATATATGTGATGTCATATACGGTATAAAGTTATAAATTTCTATCCATTATTTTGCATAATTTTAGGTTTATCACTTTTACGTTTACTAATACATTATTTTCGAAATTTACAAGAATTAGAGTTAGAGGTGTTTTCTAAACCCTAAACGTAAGTCAAAACGGTAGTCTTTCAGTATCTATAAGTTAAATTATTTTATTTTTTGATGAAAAAGGTCTACTCGTTTTGATGACAGTTGATTCATCCATATAAGACTAAATGAGTAAGATTTCACTCAAAAACGAGTCGTAACCTTTTTATTTACAAAGAGTAAAATGTTTTTTTTTTTAAGAATGTACAGCGATATCTATGCAATGGAATATTTCTCTGATTAGATATTAATTACACATAAAGATTTTTCACTTAATTTTGATGATCTTTAAATTTAAGGCACGTCTCCTTGTTTCCTAAGCAAGAAACTTAGCTCTACTTGCTTCGTGCTTCGGCAGTCCAATCTAAAGTGTTCCTGACACACTGTCGGATGTAAAAGAACGTCATGGGCTAAGCTACGGCTGTTCGAAATAAGAGTAGGGGAATCCTCCCGGTACCGTGACCGTATGTCAAAATACGTCATCTATAGGACCAGAGTGAATAGTTACTTAGTATACATTCAAAAGTATATCATCTCTCTAGGACCAGAGAGTTCATCTATGCTGAAACTGTGCTGAGCTGGTTTTGATGAGAATAAGCATAGAAGTAGAAGTAGAAATACAATTGACCTACTTAATGTTTATAAGGTATCAGAATTTTTCAATTCTTGAAATGTAATTAGTGTGATATCAAATTAAGCCTACTCTCAACAGTCACTGTATTGTCGGTGATTTTATCTGCAAAAATATAATTGCGAAATTATTTGATACAACTCGAACAACACAACTAATGCTTACATTACTTTTGTTATACAGATCAAAATTGCTTACCATCTGAGAAGATTGTGTATTGATTATTACTGGAAAGTTTAACGAATACCTATATAGAAAAGTAGGTGACACTTGTGAGTCGACTGACAAGGTTCACGAGATACATCCCGTCACGGACCTGTATAAGTAGGGGTCGTTAACATGTATCTCAAAGTAATTCTATATTAGTTTTACCCTTACAGCCTCGTGATAATCGGGCATACTGACCTTGTTTTCTATTTGCAAATCGGAAAAGAGTCTTTAAAGGTTATGCCATTCCAAATCCAAACACATACTGCTTAGTT
Source organism: Ophiothrix spiculata (assembly GCA_000969725.1). Classification (NCBI taxonomy): domain Eukaryota; kingdom Metazoa; phylum Echinodermata; class Ophiuroidea; order Amphilepidida; family Ophiotrichidae; genus Ophiothrix; species Ophiothrix spiculata. The sequence goes on along the minus strand of JXSR01S073930.1, from coordinate 82,197 downwards.
CCATGACGGGGAAAAAAAGATTGTTTAAAAAAATTACAATGTTTTAAATATATCAATTTCATTTTGAAATTAGAAAACCGCATGTATTATGTGTTTGTTTGATTGTTTGTTTGTAGGCGTATATGTTTGTTTGTTGGGGTGTTATTGTGTTTGTTTGTTTCTATAGAGTCTAAGATGGTAGAGAGTTCAGTTAACATTTGTGTTTGTCATTCTGAAATGTTGAGGGGAAAGAATGTCAAAATCGCACATGAATACAAAACGGACCACATCATCTAATATAGAATATTAGTAAGCTTTTAAAATTGTGGTACTCCTATCTGTTAAGCCAAGGTAGGGTAGAAAAATAATTGATAATACTATATATTGCGTTTTACAACTGAAAACATCACAAGTTGCGTTCCTTTTCCAAGAACGTAAAATAGCCCGTAATGTAATAGTTACTTGCGCAAGTATTTGTTAATCTTACGTTACCGACTAATTATAAAGCAATTATACTCTGAATAAAATACTATAGTAGTCTGGATCTTGACCTATATCCCTGCTTGCGCCCTTATCAAAATTGTGAACAGTCTCTTAATAGTTTAATGTGTTGTTATCACAAATATTGGATGGTTGAAAAGGGAGAACTGAAGAAAAATTGTGAAAGAGTCAAAATAGCATTTTCATTTGTTGTTTTGAAGGGAACTTCTGCTACTAAGGAGAAGAATAAGCTCCCTTGCTGCTACCTTAATTTTAGCAATCCTTCATCCTTTATATCTTGCTACCAGATTTTATGGACAAATGCAAATACATTAACCGACCTGTTTGTATCTTGAATGTGAATTCTGTATATACCGTATGTATTTTGAACAATTCCAGTGGCGTAACCAGACACTTTCAATTGTGGGGCGAGCAGGGGCAAACAATTTGCAGGGGGGAAATATCGCCCTGACTCAAAAAGTAAACCTAGAATTATTTTTAAATAGCAAGTCACTCAAATTTGGTTAAATTATTGAGTAATAAAAGTCTCTTTTTTTCTCAAAAGAATAATGCTATTTGGGGGTAAATATTTAGAGTTTTCTTAAAAAGTGACAAAAATTTAAAAAGTGACAAAAATTTGCACCATTTTGGCACAAATTTTGGGAAAAATTTGAAAGAGTAACCGATAAAAAGGTTAAATTTTGCATAGTGTACTATATATTGATACTTTATATTTGTGGTGTCCCACTCCCTCCTCCCCGCTGGTTACTCCACTGAACAATTAAGAGATACAAATTTATAATAACAACAGAATTCAATGACTGTTATCAATTTTCCTCTGAGGGTTTGCAATTTGTGACCGTCCATCCCAAACCAGCCGTATAGGCCACCTCTTTTCATCTTCACTTTTTATTATTTGCAAAGAACATGCTTTAAACAATTAAAATGACGACTTGATGAGCTTCACACGATATCCAGAAGTCAAGTTATGGCCCGCCAAAGGTTGTCAGGGAGTAAAACGTTTAACTGAGATATACGCGTTCAAAGATCAGTAAGCCCTATATTTTCTGTTGATTTTCTAAAAAATATGCAGATTTATGTACATTTCCTATCATTTTCTTGAAATGAAACTTTCCTGGTATTTTGAAGTAAGCACAAGGATTGTGAATCTGGAAAAAAAGAATTCGGCAAATTACGACCTTGACATGTATTTTCACCTGTAGCGCAAAATGAAGTTTCTGGCATTTACGGCCCATACGGGCTGGACAGCCACATTTAGTCTAAGTACAACTCGAATTATTAACAACTCACAGTATTCTTGATCAGTCAGATATCAGCTCAGGTAAATGTCCAATGGTGTATAATATTTTATGCATGAAAAATTACCAGTATCGCTATCTAGGCGGTGGGTATGAATGAATATTCATAAGGCTGAGCATGAGTACAAGATTTTGAAATCGAATTAAATCACTGAAAGAAGTCTGAATTTCAGAAAATTTTAAGGAGTGTTTATTTTGAACAAGAGCGATGAAAATGGGTCTCAAAATTTAGGCTCAAATAATACTTGTCAGTACTATATATTTTAACTGTACCGCTGAAAACAAAGTTTGAACCTTTGTGTGTTAGTTCACCCGAAAATCTTACGATAAATATTGATAAAACAGATTTGATGTAAGGGTATTTTTTGTGGGCCCATACACACTCAAATATTCCGGAAATTTGAGTGTGTGATGATCAGTGCGCATGCGTAAACTATTACTTTAAATACGCAGCATATATTTGTGCATGGATACAATACTGGCTAATTTTTAAGGGTAATTTAATTTTTAAACAATTTTTTTATTGATCACATTGTAGCAGCCTACTTATTTTGGAGATTTGTCGTAAAAACATAAATGAAGAGATAACTTATATGAAAAGTTTCATGTCAAAGCACTTTTTATTCCTGAAATTTAAACTTTTTGCTGAAAAAATGGCTTAAAATAGCATAAAAATGGGACAAATTTTGTCAACATAAACTAATGAATCAGTAGTATCTTTTAGTTAAATTTCTACAAATGATTGGACTGCTGTAGCTGTTCATTATTGACTGAAGTATCACATCCAGAGAGACTCGCTTTTAAAATGAAGCTATATTTCCTGGAAATTAACTGAGTTGTACCATCTTATGTTTATAACATTTGGTGTCCACCCAGTTGTAGCATATTACTTGTATCAATTTACCTTTTTAACTTAACCCAAACAGAACTTTTATGTTACTGTATATTAAGCATAGGTTAATTTTCCTCTTCATTCTACTTTGAAATATTCAAAATTTTATTTTGCCGATTTTGACCACCTTTACCATTTTGGTGTCCACCTGTTATTTACATAAAATCTCTAGAGTGTTCAATGGTAACAGTACCAATATACACCACCCTTAATTGGGAATATCTGTCAGTTAAACAATAAAAAGTCATGCTATCATTTGCTCTGTGTGTAATTACGTTAAACGGTGTCCCCATATTGGCAAGTGACTTACGTGACAGGTTGTTGGCCTTACGTCACAAATAGGTCCCTCAAATATCATGGACCTGTTACATATTAACCCTAAAAAATGATAGAAAACATACAAATTTGCTAAAACTTCTTTACGTATTTTGGAAAATTTGGTATCATATGATATGGTCTATTTATACTCTATTTATGTGTAAAAAGTGAACTTTCCATGATTTTATTTAATGAAGTTATGCTTAAAAAAGTAATTAGGGAACACGATGGATCGGGTGGAGGAGGCGACGGTGGAGGAGGCGCGCATAGGATTACATGCAAAAGTGTAAAAAAGTTATGATTTATAAACACATGTGTTGTTAAAAATAAAAATGCTGGGATCATAATTTTCTGCATATACTTCAATGAGATATGTATAATGCTAAAGCATGTATCGAATATTGACATATCATCCAAATTTTGTTGTTTCTTTATGGTTTATATGAAGGTATTTTTCTCTATTCATTACTGTACAAAACATGCATTTACAATCGAAAATTTTAAAACGGCATATCTTTTGACCGAGTCGACGTGGTTGGTAAAAGTTATACATTTTTCAAAAGGAAATTTGACGAGGAATCCAATTATGTGATTAATTTTTAGGTAGTGTATACAGGAAAAAAATTATGACCGATAAATATCTCAAAAATTAATGAGTTGTTTCATACATTTTGACCATCCTCAGTATTTTGACCACAATGAAATTGGTCACCAAATGTATTATTTTATGAAAGGCCATCATTACATCCATCAAGTTATGTTTGTGTCATCTGGATACACATTTCCCCAACAAAATTTCATTGTGCCAAGTTGGTTGACCAAAATGCACTTTTATTTTATTTTGCACCCTGTATATTTTTTACCCATCCCTCAAAATTAGGCTTATTTTGGTAAAACTGAAATCCTCGGAAAAAAAGCTTTCCAGCAATATATAACTTTTGTGGGTTTTAATCGATATATTTAGAGTTACAATACGTTGAATACAAATTGGCATGGTTTTACCAATGTTTTTATGTGAAACAAAAATTATGACCAGTTAATGACTTATGTCCTGTTACAGAATGAAAATGAAGTGATAGCTGAATGGATTTAAATTACATTATACAGTCTGGCAATATTTCGGGCTGTAAATTTTTGTAATTGCCTAAAAAGTAGTTGCGCTTCTTTTGGCAAAAACACCCGAGATCGATTGCGTCGTTTTCGAGCGAATTAGCATAAATTAACATTTGTGTGAAAAAAAATTGAATAATTGCCCATAAAACCGCCCGGAGTAAAATTTTCCAAATTGTATTTCAACAATGTCAATGTTTTAACAATTTCCTAATTTAAGCCAAATTTCATTTGAAAATTCCTTCCGGAAGTGTTCTTTTATTTTTTGAAATTTTGGCCAAAATCGAGATATCACGAAACAAAAATGGGTTATTTGGCCGCCATTCTGAAATGGCACGTATATTTTATTTTTTCCTGAAATATGGTTGTGATTAGTGTACCTATATATGGTTTAAAGATTATTAAAATTTTCGGGCGGGAAATGGGTTTTTTTTTATAAGGACAGGGGTACCATGGACCCCCCCCTTTGTTCTCGCTAGCTCAGTCACATGGACACATTATATTCTATTGGTCGTTTTGTCCAGCTGGGGCTGAGTGTGCAAAAACTGTATATTCTTTTTGTGAATTACTCAAGCTAGGGTTGCGCTAATTCATGTAGGCCGCAGTAGGCCTTGGCCCCAGGGAGTCAAAGTAGTGATTTAACCCAATGATTAGAACTGCCCTGTAAAGTGTGCTGAGGCCGCGTGGAATTACAGGTCAGGGGAGCCGCATAGTGCACTATTAATCACCTGCAATTCTTATTTTATTTCATGCACTAACGGAAGTGTGGGGTACCTTATGCAGTTTTAGTGTTTAAAAAACATTGAAAAATCAACAAATTAATGTAAATGTTAGTCGAATGCAACGCACAACTGTTTAGATCAAAGTTGTGTTTCGTAAATGGTGGCATTTCATGAGGTGGGTCAAAAATGTGTTACATGGTCAAAATGGTCAAAAAAACAATTGTTTGATATGATGTTAGTATTATTGATCTCTTTCAATTCAAGTAACTTTTTAGCCAAATATCACTTTTGTTTTGGCATAATGGGCTAATTACTGGTTAATTACACCATAGACGGCAATGCATACTGTAATTTTCAAACGTGTTTTTCTCAAAATTGCCTGTTTTTACTAAAGCAAATCATAAATTGGAATGATTAATGGTAAACAGTTCATTTTTTCAGGATATGTTCTAAACACTTAATAGTTACGTTGATGCATTAGACTTGAAACAGACCCCTTAGGGTCTTGGTGTTAATGACCTTCAATTAATTAGAGGCGGGCTATACAAGGGGGGAATATGGCGATGTTTCAAATCATTCTGTCCTAATTCTTAGTTGATGCAGCTTAATCCCCTGAACATTTTGACACCAAATTTGTCAAAATCGGACAAAAAATGAGAAGGTGCTGCCCAAAAAACTGATCATGGGGGGAGGGAGTCTGAGGAAGGTCTAAAAATGATAAATTGTCCAATTACTATAATTATATCCCAAATTTTAGCCATGTTGGTGAATATCTGTATGTATCTGAGGTCACAGAATCCATTTCTCGATTGTTCCAGCACTGTCAAACCTTCCGAAATGGTGATATTGTCTCAATTTAGCTATCTACCGCATCCGTAGGCACCGCATCCTTAGGCACCACCACCCTTGTACTGCCAAGTTCAAACCATAGTTTCTCTTAAATTGTGTAACCCATGAAAACCAAATTACTGCCACAAATAGCAGAAAGTGTATGCTTTCAAATGAGACATTAAACAAGTTCATAGGTCAAGGAATAGTGAATTTACATCAAATAAAGTTCGAGAACCCATGAAAAAATGTAACAACACCACCTTTTTAGCATACCCACCTAATGAAATGCCACCAAATGCCTTAATATAATAAATTTCTTCGCCTAAAACAGATTCACTATAATTGATATCCCGTGAACTTCATTTATCTGGATTTAGCCCTGCAGAATCTCAGCAATACGTTGGTTTGAAGATTGCATGTAATTTATGTTTGATTCTATATAGTTGATTTTAACCTTTTGAAAACAAATCTGAATGATGCAATTGTCTGAGTGTTGAGCATTTTGATATCGTAGAGGTCATATGTATCTACATCTATTGGCCTTGATATCATTAGCACCGAGCAAGTATTTATTCAAATGTGCTTATTGGTTTGTTCTTACCTGCAATATTGTATGATTATATGCCGATTGATGTGATTTTTACCAAGCCTAATCAAAACAAAATCGGTATATTAAACAAATATTGACTTGGTTTTTCATTCTGCAGCTAATTCCTTTCAGTAATCATAAGACTATCGCATTTAGTTTCAAGATCACTTATAATACTGCATAGGACTCAAAAACCTTAATCGAACCAATGCCAACCCTCACATTGTAAATCTTTGTTACAAATATGTGTGATGTCATATACGGTATAAAGTTATACATTTCTATCCATTATTTTGCATAATTTTAGGTTTATCACCTTTACGTTTGTATCATCTTTACGTTTTCTACATTATTTTCGAAATTTACAATAATTAGAGTTAGATGTGTTTTCTAAACCCTAAACGTAAGTTTCTGGCTTTAAGCATCTATACTCTTTTTTAATTATTTTATTTTTGATGAAAAATGTGTACTCGTTTTGGAGACAGTTGACTCATCCATATAAGACTTAATGAGTAAGATTTCACTCCAAAAATGAGTCGTGACCTTTTAACTTACAAAGAGTAAAATGTTTTTTTAAGAATGTACAGCGATATCTATGCAATAGAATATTTCTCTGATTAGATATTAATGGCACAATAAAGATTTTTCACTTAATTTTGATGATCAATAAATTGAAGGCACGTCTCCTTGTTTCCTTAAGCAAGAAACTTTACTCTACTTGCTTCGGAGGCCACGTAAAGCCGTCAGTCCAATCTGAAGTGTTCCTGACACACTGTATGGATGTAAAAGAACGTCACGGGCTAAGCTACAGGGTGATTCCAAAGAAACGTTTGTGACCGAAAAAATTGGAAAATTTTACTTTTAAATGGCCACAGAACCTAGCATAAACATCATATCAACGAGTTTGTTGTTGATAATGGTGCTCACTGGTGGGATCAAGACATGCAGGTGTTTAAAGATTAAAATAATTTCCAAAATACTGAATAAAAATCATGTAACGTTCGGTACTTTTTTTTGTGACCTCGCATGGAAATGGTTTTTTGCCCCAAATGACTTCAAAGTAAAATTTCTCTGACATGTTAGCGAATTTTATATTGCGCTTTTCACAGATGATTGGTAATATATTTACAAATAGTTCATAAAAAGTGGTGAAATTCTATCGTCAGGATTTCTTTAAATGCAATGTTTTGTTTGGTAACGTCTGGTAACGTTTGTGACATTTTGGTGTAACTTTTTGGTAACGTTAGTGACATTTTTGAATGAAAACATGTGCTCATTAATGCACGGGTAGAAAAAAATTCAAAATTTCCGATTAGAAAATACTTTTCACATACCAAGTAACAAACGTATGACTGAAAAAACGGCTCATATAGTCGAATAAAAAAACTGATTTTTTTGTTTGAAATCAAAAATGGTTTAGTTGTAACTGGAATGAGCCACCAGCTGTTCGAAATAAGAGTAGGGGAATCCTCCTCGGTACCATGACCGTAAGTCAAAATACGTCCTCTACTCTAGGACCAGAGTGAATAGTCACAAAGTATACCTTCAAAAGTATATCATCTCTCTAGGACCAGAGAGATCATCTACATGCTGATGTGCTGAACAGGTTTTGATGAGAAAAAGCGTAGAAGTAGAGGTAGAAAATACCATTGACCTACTTAATGTTTATAAGGTATCAGAATTTCTCAATTCTTGAAATGTAATTAGTGTGATATCAAATTAAGCCTATACTCTCAACAGTCACTGTATTGTCGGTGATTTTATCTGCAAAAATATATTTGCGAAATTATTTGATACACCTCGAACAACACAACTAATGCTTACATTACTTTTGGTATACAGATCAAAATTGCTTACCATCTGAGAAGATTGTGTATTGAATATTACTGGGAAGTTTAACGAATATCTATATGGAAAAGTAGGTGACACTTGTGAGTCGACTGACAAGGTGAACGAGATACATCCCGTCACAAACCTGTATAAGTAGGGGTCGTTAACATGTATCACAAAGTAATTCTATATTAGTTTTACCCTTACAGCCTCGTGATAATCGGGCAAACTGACCTTGTTTTCTATTTGCAAATCGGAAAAGAGTCTTTAAAGATTATGCCATTCCAAACACATACTCAGTGTAATCGTAACGACCCAGTTAACGAGCTCATTATGCGAATTCTGTATTCCAAGTCTCGCCAAACGAGAAAAAAAAATGCGTAAAATGCTGGTTTTGAACCCTTATTATCTGAAAACGGTGAAAGCAAATGCAAATTTGGAACGGGGGTATGAAAATTTGGAGTTTTTCCAATACAATGCATATGAATTTTTTTGCTGTTGATAAAAAGGAATCATTATATGGCATTTTATATAAAAATCAACGATTTTAAGACTTTTTAAGCAACCAAATTTGAACCCTTACATCAATCTTATTTTAGAAGATAAAACAAGATTGATGTTAGTCAGTTGGCTCGATTCTTCTAGTAAAAATATAAAAACTCAGATTGATGAAATTTGTAAAATATATATTGCCTGTAAGGCCTGTAAAGTGAAGAAATAAGGAGAGGAAAAATATACGTTGATGTGATGTACGAAAGGTATCTAATATCGGCTCTTCGTACTTGCCTGCAATAAGTACTGCGACAGCAGCAGCTGGGCATCAAAAGTTCGATAAGTACTACCTTTGGTCACGACGGGTCATCCTCTGACGTCAGAAACCTGCACAAATCTCAAGTCAAAGTTTGTTTTGACTGGCCTCGCTGCAATGAAGTATTTTCTATTTCTTGCGAAATGTAATGAACTCAGCATTTATTTTTCAGACTGAAAAGTAACCTTTTTGGTTCTTTTATATAAATTATGCGAAAAACTGTATTCGTTACAGTGAATAATTGAAGAAAAACCAATAAGCTACGCAAAAAAAAAAGAAATTTTCAAAACGAATCCAACGGGGTTCGAACCCACGGTCCTGAGATTAAGAGACAGGCGCGCTAGCCACTGGACCAGCAGACTGATTGTGTATTTGACGGGTATTTAAAGATTTATACTTTATATCGAAAAATGATTGGTTACGCATGCGCAATAATAGAATTTGGGACGTATCGTTGTTTTTTTTATCATGTGTCAGAAAGGTAAACAAAAGGAACCCTTATATTAATCTTGTTTTAGCACATTTTAACGCAAGATTTTTACAGGACTTGAAGAAAAAAGTCTAAATTTTGCTATAAATATATCAGCATAAATAAATATTTTACACTGAATTAATATTTGTAGAGAAAATCACCGGTCTAGTTTGCGGGTTCATCGCGTGAAATAATTTGCCAGTAAAAATTGCATGAAATGTCACACATATTTCGAAAAATGTACTTGCATTATATTTACACAATATTTATACATAAATATGCAACATGTTTCGTTTTTCAGATCTATATTTTCGATTTTTATAGGGTTTATAAAAATATTTTCTGACTCATGAATATTCATGTTAAACATCAACAGTACGGGCGATTGAAAATATCATGCATATCCATCGGAGAGAAGAAGGCGAAATATTGTCACCTGCTGGTAGACTGTACTGCTTAGTTCCGTGACAGAATAAAAAAAATAGAA
>JXSR01S073929.1:32549-45831 GCA_000969725.1 Ophiothrix spiculata | reverse complement strand
GATTGCGGTTACCATAAATTAGATACATTTTCATACATATCTCTAAAACGGAATATAACTCCAGTCAATTTCATGAGTTACCAGAAAAATATGAGGAACATATTTTTGCACCAAAATTTAAAAAAGTGAAAAAAGTTGAGGCAATTGGACTAAAATATGAAACATTCTTGAAAAAAAAAAATCGTACATCTTCAAAAAAGTTAAATACAAAATAGAATCTGATATAGAAACCCATGAATGATACAGAAAACCAACAGGCTTTTGGAATGTGTAATGTGTAACAGGGCCGGTGTGAAAGTAAGACAATAAGAACGGGGGACTTATATTCCTGCTACACCGGTGCTACCAAGACAATTGGTCTGACCTTTCAATTGTTCATTCATGGTTTTGTGATTTTGGATAATGAAAGGTTGGACCTGTATAATCATGATAATGTAGATTCCACATTATCAGTTATATAACTTGTTGTTCAGTAATAACCAGGACCAGTCATAACAGTACTGAAGGCTGACCTCAATCAAGTGAAACTTGAGGAATCTCTTTGAATACAAAAATGTCATTATTTCCGTAAGGCTTAGGTATACCTCAAAGAGACTGAGGTAGACCTCCTCCTTTTCCTTGAGCTACACTTGAGTCCTCCTCACTGGAGTGTGAGTGGAGGATGAGGTTGAGTGAGGTCTTAGAATACGGGCCTAAGAATCAGTCAAGAACAATTGTGCAGACTCCATTTTGCAGTCAAGCCCAAAATCAAGGTTTTTGCCACAGACTAACGTAAACATACAAATCAGGCTGATTTTTCTCGGTTGGAAAACGAAAATAACGACAGGGGTCCCATCCTGGCTTGTTGTCAGAACCTTCAGCAAAATAGGCCGCAATGTTCTCCCTTATTTTTTTCAGACAAAAGTTATGGTATACACCAGGGAAGTAGTGACGTCATAATTTATGTTAATCACCCAACACGTGGGTTTTGGACCCAAACAAACGGTGTGACCATTTTTGCCACACGTTAAGTCTATGGAGAAAAAAGTCAGACTCCGATTTTATACCATAACTTTAGTTTTAAAAAAAATAAGGGAAAACATGCCGGCCTGTTATGCTGAAGATTGTGATCATTAGCCAGGACTGGACCCCTGACGTTATTTTCGTTTTCCAACCGAGTAAAAATCAGTTTGATTTGTTTTCATCAAATTTTTTTCATCAAATTATCAATGTTATTAAAATAGAGCTTCTCCCCTTCATTATACCCTTTGTTTCATCCAAATCGGATATTCCTGTCCGGAGATACAGCATTTTGAAAAATGGAGCACAAATATCAATCTGGTCCGATTTGTGATCATCAGATGAAGTACGGTATGTTAACCCAGGTTGATATGCATCCCAGACATTAGCCCCTTCAAACTCATTTTAACCCATTAAAGCAATTTTACAATTATTTGTGGCTTTAAGATATTATTGGTCAATTATTTTCATTGAAAAAAAAAAAAAAACAGGTGATCGATTTGAAGAATTTATTATAAGCAATTATTAGGCATAAGTAATTATGAAATTTATTTTTAGCAGTCTCAACTTTCCTGGTTTTAGTTGTGGTACTTCAGTCAGTGTCAGTTCTAAAATAAAACAAAAAATCAAGGGCTTTTGTATTAACATCTTGTTATTAAAATGAATAGATAAAATGCGAGACTCGGAGGCAGTAGCTGCAATTGAAATATTGAGGGAAAATGACATTGCGTATCAAGATAAATGTTAAAATCAATGTACACATAACTACACATCATGACAGACATTCAGAAACGAACTTTAACATTCCGGTTTGGGGAAACTTTGAACATGAAATGTTGGAGAGAAAACAATGAAATTATTATTTCTTAAAATGTAAAAGTTATTCTTACATCCTTTTTGGCTTGATTGGATACTTTCAATGACCTTTTGATATAACACTAAACAACAAATGTAAGTTAGTGATAGAAGTTTTCATCTGGAGATGAAGTAACTTATCATTAAATGTTTTGATTCACCTACTTTTGGTTATGGAAGAAATCGGACCAAACCAATTTTAAAGGGCTTCACTAAACTTGTAATAACTTCAGAATTAAAAGTACAAATTTTACTAAACAAAAAGCTGCTTGAAGCTGAGATAATGTACAATAACATTTGATTATTGTTTTTATCAAACGTAGCCTAATTCTTTCAGAAAAAAATCGTCAAAAATCTTGCGTTTTTATTGGCACACCCTGAATGTTTACATACGCCTATTCTATTAATACAGTTAATACATACGATCAGTGGAACCACTCAGGACATGATCATTTGTTTGGGTCCAGATCGCACGTGTTGGGCTAATTATCATAAATGTGACGTCACTACTTCCCCGGCCTATTGAAAGTAAAGTACTCAAAACCATGTTTCCAGCCAACCTTCCTCATTGGAAAATGTGACCCAGGATCTACAATTCCTTCCTTTGACAGTGACCATGTCATCCCACACAAATAACTAATTATTTATTGTGGTTGAAGCTTATCCTCTTAACACACAATAGCTATTCAATAAGTTAATTGATTATTGATTGGTCAATTGCTTGTTCAATTGTTGGTCTTTGTTATGTGATTAATAATCTCTTTGATGACCTGAAACTTACATATAGATCAAGTTTTATAACTCTTTTCTTTTGAATTGAGAAGTCTACTTATAATTGAATGGTGTTACAAAAACATTCACCAAATGGTGTAAATGTTTATGGCTGAACATGTCGAGTGGACTCGACATTAGCCCCAAGAGGGTTAATACACGCGAGACACACATTGGTGCTGTTGTTATGTCTGACCAGTCTTTATGCGAATTCAGTGTAGCGGATAGAGATATTGATTCTGGTAAGCCTATCCTAAATATAGATCTGCTTGGTCAAGGGTCAAATTTTCTTGTTAACAAGATTTTCTGCTTGGTTAACTTTCAAGTAGGGCTTGTGATTGGCTCTTGTAAAGCAGTGACTGACTCATTACCATACAGTTTATCTCTCGGTCTTGGGAAAAATGTCTCACTGCTAAGCCTTGTGTTGTGCATGAAAGACTAAAATGAATCCACACTGCAACTGCCCCCAAAAGTCCTTTATGTTTTCAAAATTTGTCAATATCCATGGAATCCATGGGTCAGTGTTGCATACATATACGTTGTTTTATTGAATGAATCTAGTCAAAACCATGTTCCTGGCCTAATGTCCCCTTGAAATTGGGAGCTAATTGGTGTTAGATGTAGGTTTTGTCTACATGGGTTGGGAAACATGCACAAATGAAAAATCGGTAGTCTCATTTCAAAATTAGTCTAAAAAGGAAAATTTCCGCAGCAAATATGTGAAAATGTTTTTTTCTGATAATTTTTCAATGAAATTGGGCTATTGGGTCCCGATGGATCCATCTGTGCCCTTTTGCACATAAATCTTAAAACATAAAGCACATTGGAATGCAACAATGACCCAAGTCCACTGTCTTAAATAACTGCAAAGCAATGTAAGTGCAAATATTGTAGAAAAATCATGGTTCATATGGCAATTCGATTCATTAACCTACACTGTGAGTCAAATTGACATATCTTAAACATCACAGTAGGTCAGCCAAAACGCGAGATCAAAGGATGTCAACAAAATTATTAAACACAAGGACTTTGCAGCGCTGAACTGCGCACATTTGGGGTCGAAGATCATGTTGTTTTATATTACGCGATATTTTGAAATATTTTCTTTCATAATAAAAACATTCTGTTTATCACCTTAAATTTATAGTTATCACATTAAAGTTCCAGGAAAAACTCTTTCAAACACATATTTTCTTTACAAATATTATTCAGTTATAATTGTACAATTTCCATCCAAAGTTTTTGTTGTAAAATTACACCTTGAAACTAAAAAGTTTGTTTACATTTTTGTTCTCTGAATAAAAAAATATCCAATGCTCTACAGTATTCAACATTATTTTAATTCACCAGAATAAACTTTTATTTATAAAAGCCGCCTATTTCCAGAGATGTTCATCCTCCAGGAAAGCATGAAATTAACTTAGAACCATAACATTAGCCTTTGATTATACACTTTTTATGGCCATTTTTACCCGTCTTTACGAGGCAAATGCATATCTTCCACTGCGGGATGTTTAGCAAACCCGCGTGGAGTAGCACAACGTGGAAGAATTTAGGTGTTTATCATCCTAATTATGCAAATGCGATACAGCCCAAAATTAATAAGTAGGCTGACGGGGTTAAAATAGCGACATGATATTGAGAAATCAAATAAATATTAACAAAATCCGTTCTTGTCAAATATCCAACGTGATTTTGGAAAAACTAATAAGCGTAGGTTGTAGATCATCAATAGATCTTTATATTTCCAGAATTCAGAGATGGGCACCTCACAATTTTGAAAATATAGATGAAACGCATTTCGACTGAGTCGGTTTTGAAGGTAATTCTGTGGAGTTTTCTTGCCGTAAATTTGGGACAACAATGATATGATCAAGTGGGTGTTTCTATCATTAAAGAGGCCAACTTGTGACATGTACCATTTGGTAGCTAAAGTACAATTTTGGTACATATCTGTTTAATAATCAATCTGAAAACATTAAATCCTTCATAGTTTAGTTACACAAATAATTTGCAATATTTCTTGAGGAAAATGAAGGATCATTGTGTATACATTATGTAAATATATTCAGATTTATCGTCTCCCCTTGTAACAGAGAAACCAAAAGGTTCCACAATGTTTTAATGACACTTGGTAAACTTGTTAAGTATCTTTGATTCACAGTTTTGTTTTCTCAAAAGAAACTGATTCTAAACTTTGCTTGCATTTATCCATTAGAATTGTTCAGTGTCGCTAATTTTGATGCCTTTTTTGAACAAAAGGGGATTTCCCCTTGTAACGGTTTCTCCAGAGAAACCAAAACTTTATTTGCTGCTAAAACCATATTCGTCAATAGAAGATAAAATTTGATTATAGATATGATCAGATCTTGCAAATTAGACAATCTTTAGCTAGAATTTTTCCCAATTAAATAGTTCTTCATTATAATGGGAGCATTGTATAACTTCCCCATGTAACATTTTTCGGAGAAACCAAGTGAATTTCCAAATATTATTATCTTCTTTTTTGTTGGTTTGCAACAATTGATAACAATCCAAGTGATGTTTTCCAGTGTCAACTAGTAAAATGGCTTCTAGAAACAACCAAACAGTTATCATTTGAGTACCAATGTGTTTGTTACATGCCAAACTAACCTGTCCCCTTGTAACTGAAATTGGAGAAACCAGATGTTACAAGGGGAGGTAAATATTTGCGATCATCGTGTCACACCGTATCACAGATTTATCTTGTAATTTGTTTTTATTATGCAAAAATGATCTGTGGTTAAGCATCCAAACACGAAATGAAACCAAAATTGCACTTTAAACAACACCAGTGTACATTTCTGTACACTGTGTTAAAATATCACACAATTTTTACCAAAAACTACATCATTTTGGATGATTTTTGACTAAAAATTTTAATGCAAGCAGCTACATGGACTTCATCATATCAAAGTACAAAATGCTTCAATATGGTTCTAATTTCAACACTATAAATCATTTTTGTGTCCCAAGTGCAGATTTTGCCATTGGCCCCTTAATTGATGGAAACACCCAAGTATTAAAACATCTTCAATCTCAATGATTTTAAATGACCATATAATTTGAAGTCTTTGCAACATAATCCCGTTCAAAGCATTTGTTTTCAAGAATGCAAATTCAAAAACGATATTTTTGAAAAATAGTTGTCTTTTGGGGTTATTTGTGCTTGCCAAAACTGCTGCGAAAGGCTATGCGGGACATCGCGTAATGTTTAAAAATTTGACGCAAAAGTCCTCTTGCTGTCCTACTGATCAGAGACACTGTGAAGTTTTCCCAGTGGCCTTCAGGTCGCTGGTTTGGGATGGGTTGGTTTGGAGGTCGCTTAACTTATGTTTAAATTACACAAACATTTTTATGGATAAAATGTTTTGTAACTTTTAATAATGAACTATGATTTGAATAAATATTATTATTATATGTCAATGATTTTCATCCGTGGAAGATACCAAGCCCGTAGCCAGGGGGGGTGCGGTGGGGGCGTCGCACCCCCCCAAATTTGACAATGTACAAAAAAGGTCCACAGAAATTCCCTAAATGACCACCAAAAGAACACCTAAAGCACCAAAACAAGTAAATGTATGTCGATTTTTAATAAAATACTACACAAAATGCTTGGAAAACTGCTAAAAACCTACTAAAATTAGTTTCAGGTAGACCAAAACGAATTTTTTTCCTCCAAAAGGTCCACTTTTTGAAAATCCGCACCCCAAAACGAAAATTTTTCCCCCAAAAGGTCCACTTTTTGAAAATCCGCACCCCCCTTGAAAAAATCCTGGCTACGGGCCTGGAAGATACAATATAAGTTTGTATTAGTTAGGCCTGTACCAAAGATCTTCAAAGCTGCTATGCCTTTCTAAATAGTAGTAATATGACCAACTTATTTCAATCACCTTGATAAATATAATTGTGATACATGTTGAATAAACTACCTTTATGACCTTGCATTGTAAATTATTGAATAATTATGGACGGTTAGGGTCAAAACATTGTCGGCTTTCAAACAAAATTTTTGCTACCAAACATTTGGTCATGACGTCACCAAATATTTGCGATCGAATTTAAAGTATAATCCGGGAATAAACATTTGAGGCAATGTATATGGGCGCACACCACTAAATAACTAGCACTCGCAATCCGGCATTTCTAAAATCGGCAAAATTGACTGCCCTTCTAAAAACAGGACTTCGAAACGTATGGAAGGGCAATATAATTGGTCGATATTTTGTTCTAATTATAAAATTAGGTTTATTTAAAGATGCTCTGATGCCATTTTCGTTCTCCAGATTAATTTGGTAAAATTTAAAGGGTTTTTCTTAATTTTGTACTTAATTCTGGAAATAGCAATTCGGCTGTATGTGATAGGGGGCGTCCAATTTCTTGAAATTTTTGCCTTGAAGGTGTACTTTTATCATCATTTTGTGTCAGAAGAGATCATAATCATCTGAGAAAAAGGCGGTGTTGAAGCAACCAGTTGCTTTATGATTGAGTTCTCGGGTGTTTTTAGGAAGCCATTTTGTACAGTAAGTCAATGGGAAGCTCTATTGTGGTGTGTCGCCATATGGCAATTCAACACATGTGCAATTAATCGCAAAGTTTTATTTGGTCTCAACTCGGTGTTGAAGTTATTTTATTTGAAGTCAATCGTCATTTTGACGTCACGACCAAATGTTTGGTAGCAAAAATTTTGTTTGAAGGCCGACTATGTTTTAACCCTTAATGATTATTTGGTGGGGATGGAGAAAATATGGCGTACAAAGTGTTGGGGAATGTTGAACTTCTTAGGTGACCATGGCTAAAGCCTTTAATGTTAAATAGACTATCTTTAATAGGTGGACGCTGGTTTCCCTTTTATTTCAGTTTTTCTTAAAAACTACTCCAATGGACTTTGGTCAGTGTTGCATTCCAATATTCAATTGGTTTAAAGCCAACAAATTATCGATACTACCAAAACAAATTATATGATATTACGAACTCCACACATGGTTTCAAACATCAAAGAATATGATGTAGAAGTAACTTTGAATAGTACTTTATTACAAAGAGTAAACTACACCAATTTTTTAGTAGTATTAATTGATGATTGCCTTACTTGGAAATCTCATATTGACTGTGTCTCTAAAACCTTATCTAGAAATCTTGGTGCAAATTGAAGTATTCCTTTCCTGAATGTATATTACATACTCTATATTGTACTATGATCATGACTTACCTTAGCTATGGTATACTCATTTGGGGAGATACTTGCAAAACATATTTTGATAACTTGGTGAAATTACAAAAATGTGCATTTTGTTATTCACGTATAGGCGGTTTCGTCCTCTGACGGAAGACTTCATCAGTATTGCGCTGACTTGGCCACTTCGCTCCTATGGGTTGAATGATGTTTCTCATCTTTAGGGTGCAAAGTTCATTCTGTAAGCAACCTGTTATATACATGACTTAATGAGTAAATTCCTTCATCATCACGGTTACTGTTTAAGTGGCATTTTTCACGCTGCATTTATTTTCACCTTTCTAGCGCAAAATGTTGTTCATGCAAAAATAAATGCACTGCAAAACTTAATGTGTATTTGTTGCAAAGGAAATTCCATACTCAGCTTATGTTCTCTTGTGCGAAAATAAAAACATGCGAAATGGTCCAAAATTGGCCGTGCACAAAAATTACTGAGCGTGAAAACATTGGTGTTTACAGTGATACACATTGGTCCCACGCTTTCTGATCCATATTGATTCCCAGATCCATCTTGTTTGTCCGTCAGAGTCTTTGTCAACAATTTTGGCTAATTCCCAGTCAATAACATGGTTTTTATCCACGGTATGATCTGTGACAGCAGATTTGTGTAATTCATCCACTGACTCCTTTCTACTACCACGTGTATATCTCCTATTGTCCCAATTTTTCAGCATTTTTAGGCATAGAGAGTTGTATCTAACAGCCATTAAAAAAGCCATACCAGTCCCTTATTTGCAAAAAACAATATTTTGACTCTTAGGCTGCGACCACATAGAAGTATACGGTATTCGCTATACAGTCCCGAAGAAGGCACTCACTCATATTTGAAATTGACAGTGATTTTCCTCAACACTAAACACATGGGTGCCTCCCCAGGAGCATATGTTTACTGTATACCAGTGCGTATACTTCTATGTGATCGCAGCCTTAATGATATGTATAAAATAGATCTTGGTGTATTTATGTACAGATACTCCATCAAATATTTACCATCCACATTTGTTTTTGGGTTTTTTCAAAACATTCAGACATACATGGATACCCAACAAGACATATGGATGATTAAAATATCATAAGAAATAAAAAATAATTTTCTGATCAAGTAATTAGAAATAATGGTCTCTATTCTTTGGAACTTCTTTAGATAAATCCCTTAAGAACTCTAAATCAGTAAAACGTTTCCTATCAAAATTTTGAAAGGATTTATGTTTTCGGTGAAATAGACCTATTTAGGTTTTGCTTTGTCCAGATCTACACCTTTCTCCTGACATACCTTGTCTTTCACTTTGACCTACGAGGTTCATTTCATCATTTCAGGTATAAAGTAAATACCTTATATCCTTGATTTGTAGAATGGAAAGCATTTCATTTTAGATACTAATTGGTAACAAGTGAACCTATTTTTATTTATGAGTTTGTTAGTTCTTTTTAGTGAAAATACAGACGAATCCGATCGCACATGTCGATTTGTCTCAACCGTGTGTGGCGCTGTTGCGTCTGCCATTGCGGGGGGCGCATCGGGGTCCACTTTTGTATACCTTATACGTTGTAAGCTGCTGTAAATGCCTTTTCTTTGAGTTCTCAGATGTATTTTTTAACTTTTTGGACAGTAGATTCACTGCAATATAGATACTAATTGATGAAATTTAAGTTGGTTGCGATGCTATCAAATCAGTTAATTTTATATAAAAGGAAATCCAAATTAATAGGGATTTTAATTGAATATTTCTATGGATTGAAATAAAAGCACACCCAAATGGCAAACAATTGGTGAGGATGTTATTTATTTCTTTGTTGTGGATCAAGGCTGCAAAAATAAAGTATGTGTTATTCTGTAGTACCCTATTCACTTGTCTAATTCAACCACAGGTTATTAAGAATCAGCATGCCAAATATGGTTTAAAATACTTTGACAAATTATGCTTCAGTTATGGATTATGATGATTTGTCACATTTTGAAGTGAAAATGTATATAAATTTAAAGGATTTGTAAGTCGGCAAATAGTTAAATTGGACGAGAGGATACGGTATATTTAATCGCATTTTGGAAGTCGAACTTTAGGGGCCTTGAGATATTTATAATTGCTCGTCATGAATTTACCTTTGAAGCTGTCAGGGCATTTGCTATGGATGCCTTTAAGTAGCAGCCTGGTGGCAGGTTTAATCCAGAGTATTGGATTTAATTAAACTTAAACTTTATCGATAGGCCCTAAATATAGTTACCAAAATCAGTGTGCTTACCGGAGTGCCTGCAAAAATTTTATTGTTCACGTGATCCAACGTATGAAACTTGCTCGTCATTCAGTATAACTTCTTATAACCATCTTCATATCGGAAACTATAAATTACAGTAACATTTCAACTTGTCCGATTATAAATGGCAAGGCGTAAAAAATATTCAACAAGTTTGCATGTAGTAAAGTGTGTATTCGTTCATTGCTTGATACACGGGCTTTTAGAACAGCATTCTGACAATTAACGCACGCCACTGCGTATTATAGAAAACTCATAATTTACTAGAAACTTCATTTAGAATTAGTAAATTAAAAAAGATAAGTTCAATTTAAGATGGACATAGAATTAGTCCTATTTTAGGCCTAAAAGGCTGACGTCTCAATGTATTGACTATGGTGACAACAGCACATGCAACGTAAAATGCCCCCCCCCCCCCTCCTCCCTTAATGGCGGTGATGTAAGAGGGCGTCTTTTGAGAGTGCTCGGTCAAATTTGTCTATACCTTTTTAGCTTTTGTTTTGTGCGGTCTCTCCTTCAGCCACTTACTCCTGGTTCTTCAGGTTCGACTTGTCTTCCACTTTGCCTACTTGCCCTTATAATCCAAGAAAACATTGTTTTTGTTTTCTCCATAGTCTGACACTTATTCAAATGTTTGCCTCATAGAAAAAAACTATACCCCTTGCAAAATCAAGGCTCATTTTATTTTAGGTACCAAATAGATCTTGTTGAAATGGAAATCATGGTAATTTTAGGCACAAGTGAATCTATTTTGTATTTAATGTGCAAGCTAGAATTTTTGGAGCCACGTTCACATGGTTCTCCAGGTATGCCTTGTCTGTCAGTTTGATCTGCTGGTCCTTGCGATCCAGGAAGATCTTGTCCAATAATTTTGTATTCTCCTTTGTGAGACGTGCCTCACACACACCCTACATACACGAACACAAAAAAAATTACTGCATGCAAAAATGAGGTTCATTTTATTTACAAAATGGTTACCCAAATACCATGTAATCTTGATCATAATAACCTCATCAGCTCCACATCAAATCCTGATGTGGTGAAAAATTACAATGGTCCTCCTGTTAACTTGATATATTTTATTCACCAGATCAGCAAGCACTTTCATATTTTGTGTTTCCAAAATAGGAATTGTTTTCATGTCTGCATTTGAATGTGTTCTTATGATCAAGGTAACATGTTCTTATGATCGAGATAACAGGGTATCCAAGATTAGTTGGAATGGAAACATGTCATTTTAAGTTTGAAAACAAATGAACCTATTAGAATGTGCTTTGTTGAAAATTTGTTTGCAATGACAGCAGCTCTTTTGTTTTGTCCAGGCCGTCCTTTGGAACCAGGTACTCCTGGTTCTCCAGGTCCACTGTGTCGTTCACTTTTACCCACTGGTCCTTTTCTGCCAGAAAGACCCTGTCCAGTGTTTCCCTTTTGTCCTGTGTCTGACATTTATCCACAAGTGTTTGTCTCGTAAAACAACTACATTGCTTTCAAAAACAAGGTTCAAATACAAACTGTTTTGTAAGAATGGAAAACATTTAATTTTAGATACTATAACAACTGAACCTATTTTTATTTATGAGTTTGTTAGTTCTTTTTTAGTGAAAATATACCTTTTTAGCTTTTTGTTTTGTCCAGACTCTCCTTTGGAACCACTTACTCCTGGTTCTCCAGGTTCGCCTTGTCTTCCACTATGCCTACTGGTCCTTATAGTCCAAGAAAACCTTGTTTTTGTTTTCTCCATAGTCTGGCTCTTATTCAAATGTTTTTCTCGTAGAAAAAACTATATTCTTTGCAAAATCAAGGCTCATTTTATTTTAGGTACCAAATAGATCTTGTTGAAATGAAAATTGTGTAATTTTAGGCACAAGTGAATCTATTTTGTATTTATAATTATGTGCAAGCTAGAATTTTTGGAACCACATACACCTGGATCTCCAGGTATGCCTTGTCTTTCAATTTGATCTGCTGGTCCTTGTGATCCAGGAAGACCTTGTCTAATGTTTCTGTATTCTCCTTTGTGAGACACACACACACACACAAAAAAAAAATTACATTCAAAATTGAGGGTCATTTTAACTTTGAAAACAAATGAACCTATTAGAATGTGCTTTGTTGAAGATTTTATTGCAATGAAAGCAGAACTTTTGTTTTGTCCAGGCCGTCCTTTGGAACCATGTACACCTGGTTCTCCAGGAATGCCTTGTCTTTCACTTATACCCACTGGCCCTTCTCTGCCAGAAAGACACTGTCTAGTGTTTTCCTTTTGTGTGACATTTATCCACAAGTGTTTGCCTCGTAAAACAATTACATTGCTTTCAAAAACATACTCATTTTATCATTTCAAATACGAACTGTTTTGTAAGAATGGAAAACATTTAATTTTAGATACTATATCAACTTAACCTATTTTTATTTATGACTTTGTTAGTCTGATTTCAGTGAAATTATACCTTTATAGCTTTTTGTTTTTCCAGACTCTCCTTTGGAACCAACTACACCTGGTTCTCCAGGTTCACCTTGTCATTTACTTTGCCCTTTTGGTCTGGGAAGACCTTGTCCATTGTTTCCTTTTCCTCCTTTGCCTGACATTTGTCCACAGAGGTGCTTTTCTCATACAAAAATACATATTGCTGACAAAAATGAGGTTCATTTTATTCATATTATGTATAAAATAGATTCCTTTTATCCATGATTTTTTGGACTAGAAAACATGTCAGTTCAAGTACAAACACAAACACAAATCAACTTATTTTGTATTAAAGTAGATTCCAGACATCTGTGGACTAAGTTCCATGGAGAAGAGGCAACAAGGTTTGATTTGAGGGGCACACTTCACTATAGAAATTCACTATAATATGTTTGCTAGATTTTTTTCAGTAAAAGCAGACCTTTCTTTTGTCCAGTCTCTCCTTTGGAACCAGGTACTCCTGGTTCTCCAGGTCCACTGTGTCTTCCACGTATACCCATTGGTCCTTCTCTGCCGAAAGACCCTGTCCAGTGTTTCCCTTTTGTCCTGTGTCTGACATTTATCCACAAGTGTTTGCCTCTGTGTTTGCCTCGTAAAAAAAAACTGTATTGATTTCAAAACAAGGTTCATTTTATCATTTCAAAAACAAACTGTGTACCATACTCCATGTTTTGTAAGAA
>JXSR01S073929.1:22213-32499 GCA_000969725.1 Ophiothrix spiculata | reverse complement strand
TTTCAAAACAAGGTTCATTTTATCATTTCAAAAACAAACTGTGTACCATACTCCATGTTTTGTAAGAATGGAAAACATGTCATTTTAGATACAATTACAAATGGATCTATTTTCTATTTATGACTTTGTATGATTTTTTTCAGTGAAAGTTGACCTCTTTAGCTTTTTGTTTTATCCAGACTCTCCTTTGGAACCAACTACACCTGGTTCTCCAGGTTCACCTTGCCATTTACTTTGCCCTGGTGGTCCTTGTGATCCAGGAAGACCATTATCCTGGTCCAGTGTTTCCTTTTCCTCCTTTGTCTGATATTTGTCAACAGAGGTACTTGTCTCATCTATACAAAAAAATACATATTGCTGACGAAAACAAGGTTCATTTTATTCATATTATGTATAAGATACTTTCCATGATTTGTTGGACTAGAAAACATGTCAGTTCAGGTACAAACACAAATCGACCTATTTTGTATTAATGTATTTGCTAGATTTTTTCAGAAAAAGCAGATGCTTTAGTTTTGTCCAGGCCGTCCTTTGGAACCAGGTACTCCTGGTTCTCCAGGTCCACCATGTCTTTCACTTATACCTACTGGTCCTTCTCTGCCAGAAAGACCCTGTCCAGTGTTTTCCTTTTTTGCCTGTGTCTGACATTTATCCACAAGTGTCTCATAAAAAACTATCGATTTCAAAACCAGGTTCATTTTATCATTTAAAATACAAACTGTGTAGCTAACACCATGAATTTTAGAATGGAAAACATGTCATTTTAGATACAATAACAATGGATCTATTTTCTATTTATTGGGTTTGCATGAATTTTTCAGTGAAAGTTGACCTCTTTAGCTTTTTGTTTTGTCCAGACTCTCTTTTGGAACCAACTACTCCAGGTTCACCTTGCCATATACTTTGCCCTGGTGGTCCTTGTGATCCAGGAAAACCATTATCCTGTTCCAGTGTTTCCTTTTCCTCCTTTGTCTGACATTTGTCAACAGAGGTACTTGTCTCATCTATACAAAAAAATACAAATTGCTGACGAAAACAAGGTTCATTTTATTCATATTATGTATAAGATACTTTCCATGATTTGTTGGAGTAGAAAACATGTCAGTTCAGGTACAAACACAAATCGACCTATTTTGTATTAATGTATTTGCTAGATTTTTTCAGAAAAAGCAGATGCTTTAGTTTTGTCCAGGCCGTCCTTTGGAACCAGGTACTCCTGGTTCTCCAGGTCCACCATGTCTTTCACTTATACCTACTGGTCCTTCTCTGCCAGAAAGACCCTGTCCAGTGTTTTCCTTTTTTGCCTGTGTCTGACATTTATCCACAAGTGTCTCATAAAAAACTATCGATTTCAAAACCAGGTTCATTTTATCATTTAAAATACAAACTGTGTAGCTAACACCATGAATTTTAGAATGGAAAACATGTCATTTTAGATACAATAACAATGGATCTATTTTCTATTTATTGGGTTTGCATGATTTTTTCAGTAAAAATTGACCTTTTGAGCTTTTTGTTTTGTCCAGACTCTCTTTTGGAACCAACTACACCTGGTTCTCCAGGTTCACCTTGTCATTTACTTTGCCCCGGTGGTCCTTGTGATCCAGGAAAACCATTATCCTGGTCCAGTGTTTCCTTTTCCTCCTTTGTTTGACATTTGTCCACAGAGGTACTTGTTTCATACAAAAAAATACATATTGCTGACGAAAACAAGGTTCATTTTATTCATATTATCAGAGATGCCACATTTAAGAATAAATTCTGAATTCAGAATTTTTCAATTGGTTTAAGCCTAAATTCAGATTTTTTTCTTGGTTGTTTCGTGTACAAAGTATAGGCAATTTTGGTTTCTCACATTCTTTTGAAGTATTTCAGATTTTTTGAACACCAATGAGTGGCATCTCTGTATTATGTATAAGATACTTTCCATGATTTGTTGGACTAGAAAACATGTCAGTTCAGGTACAAACACAAATCAAGCTATTTTGTATTAATGTATTTGCTAGATTTTTTTTCTGTAAAAGCAGACCTTTAGTTTTGTCCAGGCCCTCCTTTGGAACCAGGTACTCCTGGTTCTCCAGGTCCACCATGTCTTTCACTTATACCCTTGTCTGCCAGAAAGACCCTGTCCAGTGTTTTCCTTTTTGCCTGTGTCTGACATTTATCCACAAGTGTTTGCCTTGTAAAAAAAACTGTATTAATTTCAAAACAAGGTTCATTTTATCATTTCAAATACAAACTGTGTACCTAACTCTGTGTTTTGTAAGAATGGAAAACAGGTCATTTTAGATACAATAACAAATGGATCTATTTCTATTTTTGACTTTGTATGATTTTTCAGTGAAGGTAGACCTTTTTAGCTTTTTGTTTTGTCCAGACTCTCCTTTGGAACAAACTACATCTGGTTTTCCAGGTTCACCTTGCCATTTACTTTGCCCTGCTGGTCCTTCTGATCCAGGAAAACCTTTATCCTGGTCCAGTGTTTCCTTTTCCTCCTTTGTCTGAAATTTATCCACAGAGGTGCTTGCAAAAAGTAGGTTCAATTTATTCATATTAGGTACAAAATAGGTTCCTTATATCCATGATTTGTTGAAATGGAAACTATGTCATTTTTGGTACAGAAAACAAATGAACCTGCTTGTATTATTGTATTTGTTATATGTTTTTAATGAAAATAAGCAGATTTATTGTTATGACCAGACTCTCCTTTGTAACCGTCCACACCTGGATCTCCAGGTTCACCTTGTCTTCCATGTTACCCTGCTGGTCCTTCTCTGCCAGGAAGACCTTGTCCAGTGTTTAACTTTTCATATTTTGTCTGACATTTATACATAAGTGTTTGCCAATTAAAAAACTGTATTGCTTTCAAAAACAAGGTTCGTTTTATCATTTCATGCACAAAATATATACCTAATAATATGATTTGTTAGAATGGAAAACATTTAATTTTAGATGCTAAAACAAGTAGGCATATTTTCTATTTATGAGTTTGCTAGAATTTTTTCAATGAAAGTAGATCTTTTTAACTTTTGTTTTGTCCAGACTCACCCTTGGAACCATCTACACCTGGTTCTCCACATACACTTGTCTTCCACTTTGTCCTACTGGTCCCTTGTGATCCAGGAAAGCACTGTTTTTGTTTTCTCCATAATCTGACACTTATTCAAATGTGTTTGCTTCATTAAAATACTCTATTGCTTGCAAAAACGAGGCTCATTTTATTTATTTTAGGTACCAAATATTGTTGGAATGGAAATCATTTAAATTTGGTCACTAATGTATCTATTTTGTATTCATGTGCATGCTAGAATTTGTTTTTGCAATGAAAGCAGATCTTTTGGTATGGCCAGACTCTCCTTTTCGAACCATGTACACCTGGTTCTCCAGGAATGCCTTGTCTTCCACTTTGCCCTACTGGTCCTTATGATCCGGGAAGACCTTGTCCAGTGCTATCTGGTCATATTTTTTGAGGTCGGGCCCATTTGCGTTACAACTCACTCACTTCATCCATACTTAACTCCCTCCTGGTAATGGTTGATTAGAGATAATAAACACCTTTATTTGGCTATTATTTTTAATTGATTTTATAGAATAATACATTATCTTCAAAATTATAACATTTCATACAAGTTATGATAAGATTTGATGCATGTACATATTTCATCCACACCAACCGCATTTATGCCCGTTTTGATTTCTGGTTAAATTAGCTTATTGACTTTAACTTGTTATTAGCGTTAATGATCAACTTTATTCGGGTTAATTCCAACTTGATTTTGATAAACAATAACCAGCCTTTGAAATCAAATCAGATTTATGACACTTCAATGGATTTTTAAGAAGATATGACACAAAAATTGATGCACAATTTTCAACCCGCCTCATCCACACCCGCCTCCACCCTGGCTAATTAGCTTTAACAGGTTATTAAGCCTACTTAATCACTTCATTTTGGGTCCCATTCTTAATTTCTTGAAAGTCAAATAAATTGTCTTTAAAATGATACCAAAATTAAAACATTTCATGTGATTGCTGAAAAGATATGACAAAATTGATGCATAAATCATTCTCAATGTAACAAATCCACCTTTTATGGGTGCCCACATTAAAAAGGATGACCATCTCTTGCCTGACATTTAATTTGTCCGCAATTGTTTACCTCATAAAACAACTGTATAGCTTCCAAAAAAAAAGTTTCATTTTATCACATCAGGTGCAAAATATGTACCTAAAATCCATGTTTTGTAAGAATGGAAAAAATGTCATTTTAGATTCAATAACTAATGAACTTATTTTGTATTTGTAAGATTTTGTCAATGGAAATTGACATTTTTAGCTCTCATTTTGTCCAGACTCTCCTTTGCAACCATCTACACCTGGTTCTCCGGGTTCACCTTGTCATTTACTTTGCCCTGGTGGTCCTTGTGGTCCTGGAAAACATTGTCCTCTTCCTTGTTTGTATGATGGTGCTTGTTTCATACACAAAATATATATTGCTTGTTTTTCATTCATTTTAGGTACAAAATATGTTACTACGGCAAAAAAACAAGTTTGTTTCCTGTGGGCCGTGCGCATTTCGTTTTGGCATCAACAGGTTTCTTACTAAAATTCATCTCCCATGCTGATGTTCTCATGCAAATTTTCCTTAGCACCTTATTGAAAAAAATTAAGAAATAAAAAAACGCATTTTGCATTTAGGTTTTGTGACCACCCTCAGGAAACATACCTGTTTCTTTCTTTCTTTTTTTTTTTTTTTTGTTATATGCATTTAATTAAGTATAAGCCTTACTTCGATTTTCATGCCAAATAAGGTCAAAAATTCACTTTTTTCCATTTTTGACCATTTTTTGACCTTATTTGGGATGAAAATCAAAAAATTGCCAAAATCCAAAAAAGTAAAAAAGACGCAACATGCGAGTGGGTGTTTAAAATTAAAATACCCATTCCTAGGTCATTTTTTCAAAAAATGTTATTTTTAGCTTGGTTGGAAACCCAAATGGCAAAAAAATGTGTTTTTCGTGATTTTCTCAAAAATGTGATTTTTGGTCAAAAATCAACATCACCATCATGTTCCTTGTGAAAATTCCTTTCTGGAAATGTATACTTTTATTAACTTTAAGCACTTTGTTCAAAAGTTATGGTACAAAATAAATTTGCAAAAATGCAACAATGAGTGATGTGCTTTCACCCCTTAAATTGATGTTGGCGTTTGCTAAATGGATGTTTACACATCTATATAACCAATTTCTAACTATTGTAAGTATCATTCACTCTTAATTTGAGAGAATAAGTCAGAGCGAATATCTCTCGGGGGTGCGAATGTCTTTGGTTGGAAAGCCTAAGGTAGTGTTTAAAAAAAGAAGACGAGTATGCTTAATGTATGTTGACAAAAAGGGACAATAATTGTGACCAGCTGATAGGCCTAATTAGTCAATTCCTCTGTCATTTGGTAGCAATGACACATCACAAACAGTTGCATTGCGTTCTTACCTAAAACCTTTTCCCTTTAAACCGATCCAACTGTGCTACTGAAAATCCTTTACTATCTACAGTAGAAACTCATTATAAAGAAGTTGCTGGGACAGACAAATTACTTCTTTATATCCTAAATTTTGTTATATCAGGGTCTTTAAAACAATAAAAAAAACAAAAGAAATTAGTAAAATGGTGCAGGAAAATTACTACTTGATAACAGGGCTTTTCTTATATCAGATTTCGTTATAATGAGTTTCTACTGTATTTGTTTAAATATTTTTCACCATACAATTCATGATCATTATGTTAATCAACGTTAACATTCAAAGTTTTTTCTCTCACCAATTACAGATGAAAATTGACGAACAGAGACGATTTACCAGAGAAATCGAGGGCGCTCTTGAAAATGCACGCATGGAGCTTGATCGGAGGTTAACATTGCAAGAAAAAGAACATGAGCAGAGAGTGCAGCTCCTTGTAAGGCAGATGAAGGATGGAAGCCAACCGGATATGTCAGGGATTGGGAGTATTGAAATCAAGTAAGTGGATAAAGTAACACTGCCCTGCCTTATCATCATCCCTATGAAGGATGGAAGCCAACCAGATATGTCAGGGATTGGGAGTATTGAAATCAAGTAAGTGAATAAAGTACTGTATAATTGGTATTTTTCACGCTACAATTATTTTCGTGCTTTTCACGCAAAAATGTTTTAGCGCGAAAATAAATGCAAAGCGAAAATTAATGAGTATTTGTTACAAAAGATATTACATACTTGGCCAATGTTCAAGTGCGCGAAAATAAAAACGCGCGAACTGGTCCAAAATTGGCCGAGCGCGAAAATATTGGCGTTTACAGTAATACTACCTTGCCTTATCTGATCCCCAGTGATGGCAAATCAAACATTCTTGCTATTATTATGAAGTGCCTAAAATTTCTTATGAGCGTACCGGGTGGATTTCAGGTAAGTGGATGAACGACAAAAAACAGAAAGGAAAACCAAGGAGAAACAAGAGCATAAATAACGATACACATATTTATTGACTTACGCTACATTCTCATCATGACTGCAACTTAATATTAAATAACAAGAGAGCTATGAGAACAATTATAATAAGTTCTCATTTCCAACAATTCTAAGCCGACATCACCGGATAGTCTTCAGATGCATGTTGACTGTAACAGACCCAGGGCTGGACTGACGAGTGAATCTGCCAGTCGGACACACCTAGATAATCCAGTGACGTAATATGCACGTGATGAATTGTTGGATCGAATTAATCAAACATTGACAATACAAATATCAGAGGGCGGGGGATCGCTACAACACTATGTAGCTATATAGGAGGTACATCTGGTGCTTGGGAACTACCATAACTTCTTTTAAGGGTCACCGAATGCTGCTGTCAATAACTTGTATTGGTGCAAGATACTGTTTGAAAATTTGTTAAAGTAAATTAAGATAAAGCAAGGGGGTGCGGTGCGGATTTTTAAAAAGTGGACCTTTTGGAGGAAAATTTTCGTTTTGGTCGACCCTAAACTATTTTTAGTGGTAACAAGCAAAAAAAGTTTTTAGCAGTTTGCCAAGCATTTTGTGAAGAATTTTAATAAAAGACAACCTACATTTACGTGTTATGGTGCTTTGGTTGTTCTTTTGGTGGAAATTTGTGTGGACCTTTTTTGTACATTGTCAAATTTGGGGGGGTGGGGGGTCAATATCAGTAAACCCATAACTTCAGAAAAATGCAAAAATTAGCAAATCCACCTAAAAAGCCAGCAAACTACCCCATAGGACATACCAAACCTGACTATATACTGAGATGCCCATGGGCGCTGCCTCATCAGCAGCGATTCGGTGACCATATATATCCCGGTTGTGACGTATGTGGACTATTTTCTTCATTTTCTACTGAAGGATTTTGTAGGATTTAGCACTGTTAGGGTTATGAAAATGTAAGTCGTCAGATATTTTGGGAGTTTATATAAAAGCTGATGATTTGCTAGGAGTTTAAGATAATTTAGACTGATAAAAGTTTTTATGATATTTTACGTAGACATGCAGAAAACAGATTAAATAACTGGGATCATGATTTGGGCCTTTTAACCAAATTGTAGTAATCAGTTTTCCATTAACAGCGTTTTTTGAAATTGACCCCTGTTACTACACTGGTTTGTGTGAAATCCAGCTTGTTTACTCACACAGTTGTGTTTAGTTTAGTTTAGTTTAATCTTTCTTTATTCTGGATAAAACTCTTTCAATACATAAGTACTGGTCTCCAAAAAGGGTCCAGATAGCATTAACAATTAATATACATAATGAAATATTAATAATGATATGAGAAATAACAGAGAATATTTACATAGAGAATTATATGTACAAGGTCAATCAATTATTGGAATTTGTATAAAACACTTTTAAATTCATCAAACTCATTTTCAAAAACTTTGTACGGGTGTTAACAGGTAGACATGGCATTTGATTAGTGGAATTCCAGTGCTTATAAAACACTTATGGCCGCACATGTTGTGCATGGAGTTAAAAGATGCAGAGTTCAAGGAAACTTCCATCATAGAAAGAGAAGACAGTGCCCCTTTTCATATCGACTCTTTCTATCTTACTTTTTTTGTTTGTATATTCTTACGTTACTGTCTCTGTCATTTTGTCGCAGGTCATACGAGAATAAAATCCAAGAATTAGAAAAAGATTTGTACTATTACAAGAAAACGAGCCGAGAGTTAAAGAAGAAGCTGAGAGAATTTGTATCTGCTAGCACCGCATCAATGAACCATAATGGCAAGGGTAATGCTGCTTTCATACTTATTGTCGCTTTGCACCTTTGTCGCTTGCTTCCTTTCACACGTTTGTAGCTTTGCAGTTTTGTCGCTTTTCAGATTTGCCGCTTTCTTGTCGCATTGAAAGTTGAATTCATTTCAACTCGAAAATTTTTGTCAATATCGATTGCCGCTACGACAACCAGAAGCGGCAAGATTTTGCAAAAAATATACGTCACGCAGCGACAAAGCTGCAAAACTACAAGAGTATGAAAGCACCATAAGAAGCTTAACACTTTGGCCCGTATTCACAAAACTCAGTACAGGTATAACTGTAATGTTGGATTTCTCAGTCTCAGAACAAAGATAGCCCACAGTCCTGAACTAAGTTGAATTTTATGGAGCCTAGAATAACTAGTCCATGGAATAATGTTATTCTTCTTCTATGAAGAATAAATGATGAAATCAATGTAATGAATATAAAGTTATTTGTGGATTAAAGTTATTCCCTGTTTGTGAGTGTGGGCCAAATTTGTGTCGTGTCTACTATAGCACCTCATCAACGAACCACAATTGCAAGTGTACATAAATCCTGCAGTGTACAGAAAGGGGGCAGGACAGGTATTTTATATATAATACAACCTTTTATGCAGTACAAATGCAATCCATTATATAAGGACTTTATAGAAGTCAATGTCCTGTGCGAAGTCTTGATTAAGAGGCCTTTGTTTGAGCTAGCCCAGGGTAAAGGCTTTTTGAAAAAAGTTTTGATTTTGTACTTGAAGTACTCTTGGCCCGCATTTCTTATTGATGTCGTATTCATTTTCAGTGCACAAGTAATAAGTCTACTTGATTTCATGCGTAAGAATTGGACTGGCTTTAGGCTCAATAGGGTTAGTTTGAGGGTCAGGGACATTTTTTATTGCTGGGTCTAAACTCAAGTATTCCTTCTTTTCATTTAATGATATTGACATCACGAAGGACTCAGACCTGTCGAGCACCAATTTCAAGGTCACAGCTATGGTCCTTTAAAGAGGATCAGGAGTCCTCAAAGATTTACTCTAGATCTCCATCCCTGCAAAATCTGTCAAAATAGCTATGTGACTGTTACTTATCAGTCTATAATTACTCAACAGGGCAACTGAGTTATAAGCTAGGACAAATCACCATGTTGCCCCAAAGCATTTTTAAAGCTTGATAGCTATCATGAGATGTTGACCTCTGGAAGGTTCACTTTTTACAATTCTGAATCATTTTAAAAACGTGCTAAATGGGCCGTATGATTAGAAATAAATTATTTTAGTTTAAAATATTTTCAAAAATGTATCCATGAAGTATTTTTTAATTTCAATTTAAAAACGTTCACTTTTTGCAATTCTAAATAATGTTTAAAAACAGGCTAAATGGTCAGAAGGTATGATTAGAAATAAATGATTTTGGTTTAAAATATTTTCAAAAATGTATCCATGAAGTATTTTTTTCAATTTCAATTTTTCATTTTCAGAGAGAAGTGAAGTCCATTCCAGTACCACTAGTGTAACAAGCCAGTCAGGGGACAATAGGAATGACGGCACAAGGACTGGTACACCAGTACGCAAATCAAGAAGAGACGTTAGAGAGCTTAGGTGAGATTTAATTGTAGCTATTTTCATATACAGAGCGTCATGTGGGCCTTTACACGGTATTTGTACATATTTTGGTTAAAAAAATGAAATTATTCTTATGGAGTCTGTGTTTTACTCATACATTCCAAATTTCTCTGAGGGAGAATATGGCAAAGGAGAGATAGTTCTGAAAGTTTGATCTTCATAGTGCAAGTCGTTTTTATGTTATGGCTGATTTAGTCGTCAAATATTACATATTTGGCATTTGTCAAACGTGAGATTTAAAAACAAGTACATTTTGAATGAATTTTGGAATGCCTACTACCTATCAAACTCTAACAATTGACCATGGGCGTCATTTCATTTTGAAATGTGGGGGGGTCCGAGGGCAAATTTTTGGGGGGTCCGAGGGCAAATTTTCAAAACCGTGGGGGGAC
>JXSR01S073929.1:0-22163 GCA_000969725.1 Ophiothrix spiculata | reverse complement strand
AAAGCTCTGTTTACATGGAACCCTTTGGTGTTCGTGCCAGGTGTATCTATTTCCTGTCATTTCATTGTAGCGTCACACAAACAGCTGGCTTTAATCAAATGTTAGACATTGTTAGGCATACCACTACATACATAAACGGATTGTATTCGTAGAAAAAAAAAGAAATGTTTGTCTGTAACTTGATAAAATCTACGACACATCTAGCTTTCATTTGTATATACTATGTTAATGTGTATCATAAATCATATAGACCGATCATGGGCGTCATTTCATTTTGAAGTGTGGGGGGGTCCGAGGGCAAATTTTTGGGGGGTCCGAGGGCAAATTTTCAAAACCGTGGGGGGACACCTAATATTGTGAGGGGGGACACACAAAATAGTGGGGGGGACGTGTCCCCCCTGTCCCCCCTGAAATGACGCCCATGCAATTGACATTAAATATTATAAACAACAGGTCAAACTCTCAAAAAACACCAAAAAAAGTTTTAATTTCATGTTTTTAATTTTCATTAAAGATTTGAGTAGAAACTGATAACGGTCGTAACATTGTATGTCAATGTTTTTTTATATCTTTGAATGCATGCAGATATAGCCTAGGTTTATGATATCCAATTTGATTTGGCTTTTCTGAAATAATTATGTAATGGTTAAGCTGCAGAAACATTAATTTGTGGCATAGGGATCATGTATTTCATCCTGCAAACATGAAATGGTTATGGTCGACCATGTATGTCAATTTTCTGTTTGACCGTTATTTCTCCCATAGGAAGCCAATGGGGAAAAAAATTAAATTTACTATATAGTACTGACATTACATTTGATTATCTTGCTGCAACACAGAGATACATAATATCAACCTAGTTTTATGATTTTAGTAGATTTAAACAAATTAAACACATTTTACTCTTTTTGAAAATCTCACACTAATATGTACAAATACCATGTAAAAGCCCATGTAGACTACACCATCTGATAAAATGTTTTCATTCATTTTCATGACAATGTACGAGGGCTCGGTTTTCAGCTTGTGTCTTCCCAGTCAGAAAGGGTAGCCTTCTGATCTGATATAAGTCATTTGTTGCAAAAATGAGAATGACTGTTGGACATGGTGTAAGTCATGTGATGATTAATCACATGTTAGGTATCATTAGCGATTTGAAGCATTTTTTTAAACATAACGTAAAAGTTGTGATTTGTAATGTATCAAATTGGTCTGAGCTGAAAGACCATATTTGTCTGTTTTTTTAGGGACAGCATAGGAATAAATAGTAGAATATTTGTGAATGCTGAATACTTTTTATCTTTGTAGTGCTGCAGAATTGTCATTGAGGAGGTCAGGAGCTAGCCAGTCTGGTACCAATCCATCAGGTGGGTAAAGTCTGCTAACAAAGTAAAAATGCAGTATGTGCATTGCAGATACATCGCAAGTTACTTCCTTTTCCCTTGGAGAAATCCTGTACAAATGAGCAGACGATCAATTCACTTGCATAACTTGAGGCAGTATCTACTATATCAAACATACGTATATACAACTTTTTTGCCTGGGAGTGGATTAAAGTGAATTGTATGCTTAAAGGGAGTGTCTGCTATGCTTCATGAATGCACATACTGCATTTTTACTTTATAAGGCAGAATAAGAAGTTTGCAAAGAAAATAAGCCCCTTTTAATAACATGTTTGCAGCAAAGCCTATTGTAAGAAAATGGTGGGCTAAAGTTGAAACTGAGTAAAAATGCGCCTTATGGTCAATTTTTAGATTTGATAGAAATTGGGTTCCTTGATGTGTGTAATTTTAAAAAATTAATTTGTAGGAAAAATATTTAAAACATGAAAATAAACAAGGAAAAACATGATTTGACCTCACCTGCATTAATTCACTTTAACGAAAATGTATTCAAAATATAATCCGTGATTTTTTTGTTTCTCCTCACATCTGATGAATTAGGAGTATCGTTAGGGTAGTGGTTATAGCAATCTTCCCTTAAGGACGATCGCGGTGATAAGTTCCTACCTGTAGATTTTGTTTATTTTTTGGTCAGTTAATAGATAACAATAAAAAATGAGGGTCACCGACCATCTAAGCGCGCTATGACGTCATATATGATGACATCATTTTTCTTTTAATGAACGATAACTTGAAAACTCGAGCGTTAGATTACTTGGTGTATTAACTTTTTTTATCTGTTCAATGTTATACAACCTAATTTTAACATTTCCGATGATGACAATTGTTTTTTAGATTTTGCCCCATGTAATTTCATCTCACACTATCTTTTTAAAACAGTAGGTGACCCCATATTTTTTTCTCGATTTGACATCCACTTGACATACACAATTGCTCAGTCAAATATTTAAAAATTCTACAGGTAGCAAATATGTGTAAAATTAACATTTCGTAGTATAGGAAAACACACGTAAAAAGTTTTATAACTTAAGTCCTGTTGGCTCGGGAGCGCTCGTAGCAACTCTTTACTATTTCGCGCTATTTTCTGCGCTTACTGGGAAGACTGTGCGTAAAAAACTAGTACGCGCATTGCGTTTTGCGTATTAGGCGCAAATCATACGCTTAGATACCACGCGCGTGTTTTGTCAAAATCTTCCCGCCACTGACAAACAATTGTTTCTGTAAGACCGCCACCTGTTGGTGAAAATTAACACCGGGATCGTCTTATCAAATTCTAGCATTATGACTTGGTTATTTTGTTCCTCAGTACATCCCCCTTCCACATGAACACTTGCCATTGACAATATTTATTTACTGAGAGGAAGAAATTATCTTTGATAATTAATGAAATGATATTTAAAAATATACTCTCAAAGTTAATAGGTCATATTTTTATTTTCTTATTGTTTTACAGATTCAACACCAAGAAGAGGATCCAATCCGTGGACGTGACAAAGGGTTATCATAAGGCCAAAAGAATTAATCGTTTTGTTGCCCTTTGTCGGGTCGGTCGGTCGGGATTCTTTCTTTTTAACTTTCCCAAAGCAAATTTTAAGCTTTAAAATCTCAAAAAACAATGCATGTTAAAGTCATATGATGACATAGCAAGATCTTTTCATAGTTATTTTTGACATTACACCAAAGATTTGTTAATTGAACACATTTATTGTGAGAGTCTGTGCTAGAAACAGTAAATTTAATAGAAAAAATTGTAAAAAAAATCCAGACCCAATTGTTGCCAGATTTTTTTCGGTGGGAAAGGGCAAAACAACATTTTTTTAGGCCTAACATTTTCATGATTGAGGCACAATATCTACACAACCAAAGTCCTGACAGCTGTGCTAGTAATATTTTAACTGTCTTGGCTGCTGACCTGTGGTATAAGCTTTTTTAACCAAAGAACCCTCCATTTTTGCACTATGTAGTTCTCGCTAGCTCAGTCGGTTAGTACTTGGACTGTTAAACATAAGATATCGATCTTTCTTCGTTCGAGTCCAGCTGGGAGCTGAGTGTGCGGAAACTGTTTATTCTATGAGGATGTGAATTGCTCAAGCTGGGGTTGCGCCAATATGTAAGCCGCAGTAAGCCCTTTGTCCCCAGGGAGTCCAGGTAGTGATTAAACCCAATGATTAGAACTGCTCTGTAAAGTGTGCTGAGGCCGTGTGGAATTACAAGTCGGGGGATCGCGTAGTGCACTATAAATCACCTGCAATTTAATTTAATTTAATTTTAATGTTGTATTCCACTAATTTGGCGAGTAAACCTGCCCTACCCCATAAACGGTTTCGCAAAATGTAGTTTGTTTACTTCCAAATAGGTCGTTTATTTTTCAAATCCTGAAAAATGATCACAAACTGTGCTGTTGGAAAATGTAAATTGACCAAATCGATATTTCACAAATGCAACAGTGCTAAATTAACATTGATTAATAAATGCCCATGTCAATCCAGGAAGACAGTTATGCGTGCAATAGCTGTCATATAATTTTAAGATATGAATATTTTATACCGTATTCACTCTTCCAATTCAACTATTTCCCATCTGAAAAAACCCTTTAATCGTCATACTTTATAACCGACATATTATCAAAGCAAATTAACAAATTTTGAAATGCTGATATGAAAAAACAAATGCCGAAAGTGATTTTAATTCAGAAAATCAGTAGTTGAATTGAACTAGTGGATTCAGTATAAATAAGCTTGCATATTTAATCACATGCATCCTTCAAGATAGAGTGCTGCTTTATCCCTAAATGGAGAATGTAGTATATACCACTCTAAGTATAGACCCCTTGCTAAATTAAGATACTGGGAAAAATGTAGAGAAAATGACTTCAGGAGCTCATGTGGTCTAGCGGAACAGAGCAGAATTCGTATTCAGTAGGTCGTGAGTTTGAGACCTGTTAGCGCCAATGAGTTATGCCCTTGGGCAAGGCATTTAGGTCATTGCTTCGTCGACCCGAGCATCATATGGGTAATTACTAGGAATATAGTCGAGTAGCGTCGTCTGATGGTATATCAATACCAAGGACATTGTAAAAGGCAGCTGACCATATTCTATTGGTAATGTAATAATTAATCAGCGCTAACCCGATGTTAAAAAGCGCTATATAAGTGGAAAATTATTACTATTATTTTTAATACATAGGGTCTATATATAATTTGAATTTACATTTCAATGATTGCAATAATGTACTTGAAAATGTATGTTGTAAATACATTGTTGAACATGACTTTTATGATGTGCCTTGCCGTACCTTTGTAATCCAACTCTTACTAAAAACTGATATATTTGTAATGTATTTGTATTAAAACCATAGTAAATGGTTACTATGGTTTCTTATAAAGATTTTGAAAAAGGATAATTTTATAATTGGCACAAGAGTTTGATGCTATACGCTTACAGTTCATGATTAAAAAAATCGTCCTGATTTATTATTTAAAAAAATCAAGTGACGTTATCACTATTTTCACTAACACAAATTGTTAGATATTGACCAGATACTTATAATTTATTGCATGCACATAGTCACGACAGAGTCACACTGCAGTCACATCATTGTGACTATGCAATGGAGTGAGAATGCACGTTGCATTTATTCATACTATAATAAAATGGTAATATTTATATTGGCAATTTTATAGGATGCGATTTTATCTATGAACTGTTTGCGTGTCATCAGACGTTATGAGTGCGATTATGAAGTAACAGTCTATATGGTATTCGAGTTTCTTGTGTGTGTGTTTTGTATACCAATGCAGCCTTGAATATTTGTATTTTAATTACAAAATAACTTTTTGTACAGAAAAACTATTGTTGAGTTTACAGAGAAAGTTTAACCACTACCACTGTCATATTTATGACCACTACCTCTAATACAGGGGTGTGAGAGTTCAGATTTTAATCTGAATTCAATTTTTTTTCAAGCCTTCAAAAGAGTTCTAATTTCAGGGTTTTTTTTTGTTATTTTCAGCCTGTTTTTGGCATTTTGTCACTGCTTTCAGATTTTTTTATCAGCTGACTCTCACACCCCTGTCTTATAGAATTTGCAGTAGTCATAAACACACTCAAGAGCTGTTTTCTGTGAAACGGTTCAGACTAATTATTTAAAACAAAGTTGTTAGGGATTTTTTATTGACACATTGATACTTAATTTACAGACAATGTCTACCCACCCAAATTTGTAATATGTACTCACAGATTTTTAGGTGTAGTTTGGTTTGATGGACTAAAGTGAATTATTGTGTGAACTTTCACCTGGTGCTGCTATTACTTCCATTTTTTCTCTTTAATTTTGAAGTAACATTTTGTACTATAATTTTCAATTGTATTTTGATATATATATATATAATATTGGCATATATGTGTTTGGATATGAAATAGTTTTAAGATGGTTTAAGGAAGCTACTTGCAATAAGGATTTCAATTTTGATATCCAGTTTAGGGCTGCTTCCGTTTATTATGTGTGACCGTTCATCCCTAACCAACCGCAAATGTCTCAGAAAATTGCACACATTGCTATGTGAAAATGAATTTAGTGCGTAGAGCTACGCACTGGTCTTTCTCCCTTTTTTTTATAGAGAATAATCTAGCGATCGAACCCGTCCGGGTTGCTGTCATTTGCTGTTGCAATTTTACCTTGAATTTTACATTTTATATCAACTGTCAAGACTTGCAATAGTTAAAACGGGCGAGATCGTACTTAGAAACGGGCACTTCACTCTCTTAAGTTGGGCAATCAAAATTTTAGAGCATTAAAAAAAAGAAATATCACACCGCATAGCTAATTTCCTTTAAAAAAATACAAAATCGCATACCGCATAGCGTTTTTGCATATGAGACAAACCTTTTTTTTTTCTTGGCCTTACTCAGATCATATTCCTCAAATGAAATTTTGCAGGTGTTCTGAAGGAAGTTATATAGATTGTAAATCTGCAAGAAATTGATTTACAGAATCAAAACATTTGCACTTATTTCACTTACGAGTGCAAAAAAACATGCTGCATTTACGGCTGGTTTGAGATGAACTGCCTCAAAGAATTGCCTCAAAGTGTGCCAAAAATATTAACAGACAATAAAAGGGAAACAGTGGCGCAGGAATCTGAATCATGAGCTATGTCATTAGGTTTGATGTAACCTACTGATTGTCTCTGGGCTACACAGACATGGTGTCAAAAAACTTCTAAAGGGGCATTGGACAAGTTAATACCTTCAAATCGAAACTTTTCCCCAATTATTTTGAGATTTTTGCATTATTTGAAGTATTAGCGGTAATAATGGCAACATGTAAAGGTTTCATTGTCAAATTCAAACCCTATAATATCAAAATATTTAGATATTCTTTTATTCTTTATTATTGGTTTCGGCAATGTAAATACCAGTGTTGTAGTCGAGGACCTGGTGTCCGAGGCCAAGGCCAAGGCCAAGGACTTGGTGTCCGAGGCCAAGGCCAAGGCCAAGGACTTGGTATCCGAGGCCAAGGCAAGGACTTGTGTCTCCGAGGCCAAGGCCGAGGACCAAGGACTTTTACAATGCAACTAATACCCGCACTAAAACACACTCATGCTCCATCTTGGTATTTGACATAAAATGACATTTTTACCATGACTGACCTTGAGTATAATAGGGATATTCATGGTTTAAGTTTGGTCAATGTGGGGTTAAGGGTTAATGAATTTCAGCAGTGACCATGAAATGATCTCAATGACATGGATGAACTTTTTGAAATTTGTAGGTTTCACCTTTAAAATGACCATATGACTTTGGCCAATAAAATTTTTACCTTAATCAAATGGCTATTCATGGTCAAGGTTTGGTCCATGTGAGGTAAAGGGTTCTTGAGGTATGGCATTGACTTTGAAATTACCTAGAATGAGATGGATGACCTTTTGAACATTTTTTCGGGTTTAACTTTGTAAATGACCTTTTGACCTTGGATGACTTTGACTGGACCCCTTTGGCCTCACCTGGAGGTTGGTGATGAGGTGTGCAAGTTTAGTTGAGATATACACCCAATATTGTAGGGGAAGATGGCAACCCGGGGTCACTTACAATGATGGATGGTACGGTTATGTGCCACGCTCAAGATGCTAATTCCAAGAATACTTCAGTTCCAAAGACTCCGATTTTCCTTCAATTTTCAAGGAAAGAACTCAAATTTGTGTTTAATAAAGTTTTCAACCAAATTTTGAAAAATGTTTAGCTCTATTAGTCGTTTTTTATGGGAAAAAACAGTTCCTGAGACACAATTTGGAAAAAAAATCAGTGCCATTGACCCTATTTTTGACCAAAAATCAGTTACGCAAGACTCTATGTTGGATATCGCGTGCGGCAATAGGCCTACTTACCAAGAAATTTTTAGTACCCCTGGACATGGCAACAGATTACCCCTCTGACATTTGATAATTATGATTGGCATCAGTCATGAAAGTTATTGTTATAATGCATTCAAGGATGTTGTGAATATCTTCTTTGCAAAGTTTCACCTAAAGATCATTTTTTTTTAAATTTCAAAGTAATATTTTTCAGTAAAAACAAGCAATTTTGCGTGTCCTTGGCAGTCCTCGGCACCGAGGACCAAGGACTTAGAGGTCCGAGGCCAAGGCCAAGGACTTCATGTCCGAGGCCAAGGCCTTCATGTCCGAGGACCAAGGACTTCAAAAAATGTCCTTAAGGACTCCTCGAGGCCAAGGCCTGGCCTCGAGGACTACAACACTGGTAAATACTGCCACGTAGAGTTGGAATAATTCAATTACTCAGTCAGATGTTTGATTTTTTGATATACTACCAAAAATGGGTCCAAAATTGAGATATTTTGTAAAAGTTTACCTGTTTTGGTGATATTTCAATATTAAGGGACTATGATGATTTTTCACCAGCCTTAAAGTAATCAAAGTCATCATAGACTGCCCTGTTTGTATGGTGTATGTGTAAGTGCACATACATATATATTTCAGAATATATGATTTTTAGGTCTTTTTTTTTCTCTGACCAAAATGCTGTTCACCTTGATGTTTTTATTCCATTTATTTATTTGTACATACTGAACATTTTGTATTGTATAGAATAAAAGAAATGGATTTCTTCCATTTAACAATGTGATTATTTATTTTGAAATGTATTCATTACTAAAAACTTGTACATAGGATTGTGATTACCTTGTTTATTATATTACGTTTCTGTATGATTGGGAAAGCTTTGCAAATGTTGGGGATATGTTTCTTAAGGATTTTTTGATGGAAGCAGGAAGCATTAGCA
Organism: Ophiothrix spiculata; assembly: GCA_000969725.1. Classification (NCBI taxonomy): domain Eukaryota; kingdom Metazoa; phylum Echinodermata; class Ophiuroidea; order Amphilepidida; family Ophiotrichidae; genus Ophiothrix; species Ophiothrix spiculata. The sequence goes on along the minus strand of JXSR01S073929.1, from coordinate 13,464 downwards.
ACAGGATTGACATTAAAAGAGATTAACCTCCGTCTTCCTGGGCCTTTTTTTGTAACAATCTTCCTGGGGGTGGGGTTACCACCCCTCCTGATTTTGAAATTTACACACCCAAAGTTATATTGTGTGGTACTATAGTATAGGATAGGGTCTTCTCTTTTTCAATCAATACCAAGATCATGTCCTATAAGTTTCAAGTCCATACAATGCAGATATTTTTCAAAATGGTGATTCAAAATTTTTCGAGGTTGCAACCACCCCTACCTTCAAACTTTGACAGCCTACCTACCATATACCCCGGATTTTTTTTCCGTCAAAATGACCACAAAGGATGTAAAAACAATTATCTAAATGCTCAGAGTAGCTCTGTTTTGTGTTTTAGTTCAATCATCCATTCTGCATTCGTTAGGGGTTGGTAACCACCACCCTCCCCTCTTTAAGAAGACTAGGGTTAAGAGGTATAGAAAATGATTTTGCAACATAGTTCCAATTTTTGTCTTGAAAAGGGGGCTGGGGACAAAGTTTGAAGGTCTAGGGAAGCATCCACAAAGTATTGAGATTCATTTGCCAATGCGTTGATGAATAAAACCAGCTCGTCCAAGCTGGAAAATAAACACTGCTTTAGGCGTCCACACCTAGAGGTACAATATTGCTCTGCTCCATATATGACAATCAAAATGGAAGTGAATTCAGGTTCCCCCTTTTAAGTTCCTTGGATTACACACCAATATTTTTATAGATATTGTAATCACTACAGTCTGACCACTGCTTTTGCAACAACAAAAATGTTCAATGAGAAGCCATTTTGCATAAAGTCTGCTCTGATGGTGTAGAAACTGCATGCTGCTCAGCGAGTGATATATACATTATTATATTCCGCTCAGGCCGATTGCAGAGGGGAATAGTTTTTACTATTGCCCGACAGCACTATGCTCAAAATAGTCTTAGTATATAAAACAAATATTGACTGCTCTTTCATTCAGGATATAGTAAAAACTATTTCCCCTCGATCATCTTGAGACAGTAGGCCTACAATGTTCCTTCCGCTTTTGGCCTCGGGCAAATAGTAGGCCTATAGACTCAAGATTTATCTTGGGGCAATAGTTTTTACTATTCCTTCTAGTGCAGTCGTTATTTGTATACTAGAAAATGGCTTTCCTCAAAGAAGTTAAACTATTAGCAATCCAAAACTGTCTTATCGCTGTAAATTATTTATAAAGCCATCAAGAAAAGCACATTCACTCCAGACATTAACTAGCCCAAATCTTTATTCAATCAAAGATTAATCATACCCATTCATCTTTATTCAATCAAAGATTAATCATACCCATTCATTGGCCAGTCACAAGCTACTTCCCAGATAGTTTTGACTATTTTCTTGTACAGCATCATCCTCAAGAGTCACAGTGAGGTGTAATAAAACAAATACTACATAGATAAATAGCTGAAATAGTGCAATCTATCTATCACTTGTCACTGGCTATGAGACTATTACCAGGGAGTAAGTAATCAGTAGAAACGGTATGCTGTCCTGTGGCCAAAAATGGTTGCCTTTTTGGCTTCAAAGTTTATATCAAAGGCCCTCAAAAATTTAACAAATATACAATGGCTTGAAATTTTCAAAAATGGCAATTTGTGGTAAAACTTTCCTTTGGTTTACCCACATGCCCAACGAGATATTAATTAATATCTCGTTGGTTTACCTATCGATCACCAAAATGTGGGTTTAAAGTGCAATTTACATTGCTCAGGTAAACCAAGGGTTTTTGCATTATCAGGTTTACATATCGGGTGGTAGTCGAAATATCCAGCCACCGTCCGTATCCAACTGAAATCTTGTCTACCCCCTGGGCTATTATCACGTTAGTCACATAACCAGTACATCATGAAATAGAGATCGGACTATTTCACCTCTTTATCACGTAGTATTTGTGCATTGTATACTGAGAGCATGTCATAGGTCACTTGGTATTGAGGGTCTGTTGTAAACAAAATTGGTTATTATCAGAATCTAGGGCTATAGGGCTATTTTTCCAATCGTTTTTTGCTATCAGAAGCAAGATAAGTTAGTTCTCATACAAGAGGAAACCAGAAAAGCTTGAATATCTGGCAGAATCACTGTAAACTCTGTCATTTTTGGTAAACCTTAACCAGACTTGATCTCCTATTGCCAGATCCAAGACAGTGGACGTACTTGCTGTGTCAAAGTCACTTTCAAATCCTCCAGTACGAGCATGCGCAGTCAAGATTCTTTGATCATTCTTGACAAGTTGAATGAATAAATCGCCAGGTTGATAAACACCCATGGAATAGGTGAAGAAGTATGTGCCAGGAATTTGACATGTAAATTTATGCGTAGAAAGACTGAAGTCTCCATTGATGTTTGCTGCAGCTTCTTGGAAGGTTACCACAGCATTTGTTGAGCCAGTTTGTGCATTGGTTTTTATAACAGTGAATGCAGACCTTCTGGTGCGCCCGGACTCTCCTTTGGAACCATCTACACCCGGTTCTCCAGGCAAACCTTGTCTTCCACTTGGACCTGATGGCCCTCTTGGTCCTATCTTTCCTGGAAGACCCACTCCATGTAATCCTTGATCGCCTTTTTCTCCTCTTTGTCCACCTGGTCCAGGAAGACCTTGTCCAATGTCCCCTTTGTCTCCTTTAATGCTTATTCCAGGATCTCCTTTCTCTCCTCTGAATCCATCTCTGCCAGGAAGACCATGATGTCCAGCAGGTCCCGGGATGCCCGGTATCCCCGCCATACCTTGACAACAAGCATTACAGGTGTTTTCAGGCGGAGAAGTCTGCTGGCTTTTAGTGTATTCCAAGGAGAAGATGACCCCAATGGCTAAAAACACTGTAGAGAGCAACATTGTCAAATCTGAAAATGTAAAAAAATGTACAGGGTATTTTGTAACTTAGTGTTAAATTGATGACAGCACACCATAAGGAATCACTTCAAAGCCCAACCGGTAGACCGCGGTTGCTATTGTTCTGAACAATGGTAATTGCCAAGAACGGTCCGGGATGACAACCGCCGGTTGAGTTTTGCCAATGGAAGTTTTGGCATAACCATAAATCCTCAAATACAGGGATAATTTTCTTTTACTAACTTCAAACATAAATCCTCAAATACAAGGATCTATGCTGTGCACCACCTCTGGTTACGCTAGTGTTCGCGATACACTCGCTATGCACTGTTGCATACGTACACCATTGATCTTTTCGCAAATGCATCGCTAGTCCATCTCCGATGCTTTCCCGGCGTCTTTGCGATGTCTTGATGCTTGGAAGAACGTTGCGAAAAGGTTTACCAGATCGTCTACGCGACACCGGAGTAACTTAAATACAGGGTACGTGTGACTGAGTGTCCTAATATTTAATTGTGTAGGACGTACTTGTACATGTGCGATCAATATATCATTGATTGCAACTTATTCCGTGTAGTTCAATTAGACCCGGTGTAATGAGACTGAGTGTCCCCCATAACCAGGAGTCCGGATATAATTGAACTACACGGAGTAAGTCGCAATCGATGATTTATTAATCGCACATGTACAAGTACGTTATACACAGTTTTATAGTAGGACACTCAGTCACACGGACCCTGTATTTAAGTTACTCCGGTGTCGCGTAGACGATCTGGTAAACCTTTTCGCAACGTTCTTCCAAGCATCAAGACATCGCAAAGACGCCGGGAAAGCATCGGAGATGGACTAGCGATGCATTTGCGAAAAGATCAATGGTGTACATATGCACCCCTACATAGCGAGTGCATCGCGAACACTAGCGTAACCAGAGGACATTTCAGTCACACGGACGCTGTATTTCATTACACCGGTGTGAAAGTAATCCGCCTTCCATAGACCATAACGGAATAAAGCGTGAAGCTAATGTTTCGTGAGAGTTGTTAACCTATACTTTACTGTACAACCCGGGCATATAGAACGGGGGACTTACATTCCTGCTATACCGAGGCCAATTTCACTAACATTTAGCGATGGTCGCTAACCCCGTTAACCCCGGACTCCTGGTTATGGGAGACACTCAGTCTCATTACACCGGCCCGACATGATGAAAGCATCGGCAATGCGCTCATAATACCTTGCGAAGATTATTACGAAACCTTGTTAACCTTAGAGAGGGATTATAAAAAACATCCACTGACACTGGTCCGTAGGATACACATATGGCAAGCTAAATGTGCAATTACATGTATGTGTTTATCGCCGATAAACAGTGCTTATCGGTCGAAAAACAGTGGTCCGATTTTTTTGATTGAAAAACATTGTTTTTCGATAAACCATCAAGTGATAAACTATGTCTTTCAATTTGATAAACACAGTTAAACTTTGATTTTTGATCGAAAAACATTGTTTTTCCGATAAACAGTGTTTGTCGAAAAACTATGTTTTTCACCGATAAACAATGGTTTATAAAGTTTTTCGATAAATTGTTTACCGAAGTTTTTCTATAACTGTTTATCGGAAGACACGTTTATTGGGAAAAAAATAGGGTTCACAACGTTGCCGAGATGCAAAGGTTTCAGTACACGCTCCGCGCTTAGAGTTTTGTTCTTAAATGGTATATGGTACATGTGTTTGTTATGCCATAGATCCTCAAAATACATGTATTTGAGGATTTATGTGCACAGGCACGACCAATATTTCGTTTGTCGGTCGATGGCGTGTTTGTCTTTCGACGAACGCCACTGTCAGAAAATTTGTATGGGTTATAGCTGCAAATTGTGTTGTACAAGACGATGTTTATATTGTTTGGGGAAAAAAAGAAGAAATACAGGGTGTCCCCCAAAAAAACAACAAACTTTAAACTTTTCTTCTGAGAAATATAACACAATTTTGAGCAAACTTATAATAATATAATAAAGTATATACCATTAGTTTTTACAAGATTTTTGTTTTATGTAATTTGGATCTTTGAATCAAATTTTACTGCACATTTTGTAAAGACCCTACAAATCTTGGTCTAATTTGTTAATCAGCAAAGATTCACCATTGGTGACGTAATGGAACACACGTAGAAGGGTAATTGCTAAAAACATCACATGATTAGGAGAAATATTCCTTGAACTCATTCCATGACAAAAGGATCCAACACTCTAAATTTCACAACGGGTAAAGTAGTTGTCTACAAATGGATAAACAATCTTGAAGAACTCTCTTGATGCTACATATTTTGAATATGTGTTCATATTTGATATAATTGTCATTAGATGGTCATAGGTGTCAAAATTGGTCGTCAGGTAAAAGGCTTGTAATTGTTGCAAGACACTTCTTCCTTGTTATACAAATTGTGCCATATGTTTTTGGGACAACTATGTATTAGTATACTAACATATAGTGTCTCAAAAAGTATGTGTTTGTCTTTTTGGGACATTATAACATAGTAAAATCTTAAATGATTTTATAAAATCTTAAAAACTGAATTTTATCTGGAAAAAAACTTTAAAAAGTCTACTCCGGTGGACAATTGTCTACCTTTGTCCGGCCAGAGGTAGACAATTGTCTACCGTAATGAACTGTTTACTGGAAAAGGTTAGGTTTTTAAGATTTTATAAAATCAATTTAGATTCTATAGTGTTTTATGTGTTAGTGCAATATAAATAGCCAAATAATTGCTTTTACTAAAATTTTAGGAACCCTTTTCCCAAAGACTACAGACACCTATCTATGGCTGGTTGTTTTATTACATATATATTTTTAAATGGGCACTGTGTGTACACAGCTTTACCAAAGCATTAAGGCAGTGCAACAAACGGTTCAACCATTTGTTCACAACTACATCATTCGTTGCAAAGGTTTTTCAAAATTTAGAGTGAATTTAATGAGGATTGGCTGATATTAAGCAGGTTTCTCGTCTTGTTGATTCAAACGGCCAAGATGAATCACTAATTTACTTGAGTTCTTAGACTTCTTTTCCTTCAGTTTTGTCCTTGGTTTGTATTAAAGAATAACGGTATTATCGGTAGACATTTTTCTCTACGATACTTTTTCCCACTCTTTTCTTGTAGAAATTGTATCCTAAACTACCCGTTTGTCTCACCAGAATTAAAAGGTTCAAGTAATATGAGAGTATCATAAAGATCCGTACTTTAATTTGGAAATTTAGGCCTGTTTTAGTTCAAGATGAACTGAAGACCTTAGTGGAAGAAGTGGTCAAGTGCCAAAATACTAGTTTTGAGTTATGAGCGTTTAAAGTTCTGACTTTTTAATAAATTTTAAATCAAGATGGGTTTTGAATTCATATTAGGAATATATTATTATCAACAGGAGTTGATAAATTACAGTGAATTAGAAGTTTGTATCGATTATTGATTTTCTGTAATCAATAATCACTATTTTGTACTAGGACCTAAGTCACGAATAGGTATATCAAATAAGGTGGAGCCGTTTCAAGAAATCATTAAAATCATGACAAATGTCTTTATTTTTGATAGGAGTTGTCACCGAACCATAACACTTTTGGTATCATATTAAAGATAATTTATCCAGGTACTAAATAAAAAAAGAATTAAAGAAAAAATTGACCAAAATGTCGAGTGGGTCAAGGGTGGAGGGCGCCCATAGCTTTATACACAAAATTGCGGAAAAGTACGAAGATTTGAAGGCTTTTTATGTGAGATCTATAAATGGTAGAGCTGTCAAATTTTGATATTGTGTGCTGTAAAGTGCAAACTTTAATTACTGCACTGATTATCAAGGTTATTTTGAGTAATTACAGTAGTTTTAGCTTGGTATTTGTAGAGAATTTATGTACATAGTACTATACATAGCTATACATGACAAATAAAACATTTTGCACAAATATCATTTTTTGAGTACAGTTGTTTTGCTATTTGAATGGGATGGTATGAAGGTCATTATGCACAGCTGAATGCACTTCTATGTCCTTTCACAAATCAAAACAAAGCTTTTTATACAGCTGGGTGCATATCTATTCAAGGCAGTGTTTCAGTTTTATGATTCAAGATAGATCAATAAATGAGCAAAGGTCACCAATATTTTTAATTTGTCAAACCATAGACCCTTGGGTCTATGATCAAACACTGAAAAGGAATACTTTCAGCATGTATCTTAATTTTATTCACGTATGTTTTAAGGAATGTATATAAAGTGCTTACAAAATATGCACAAGTTCGTCACCCTGTATGATCCAAAATGTCAAAATGAGTGTCTTGCTTCTATGAACTACCATTTGCTTTGTTTTCTATTTGCTTCTAACTAGAGTCAAGTTAAATCAGTTCACAAAACTCACAATATCCAACAAAAATATGAAAAGTATGCTTACATCACTAAATTTGGCTTTAATTTTGATCACCCTGTACCTATTTAACCTAGACAGATGGTGACTTGTATTTGCATTATTAATGCAACACCAATAATGGTGTATTAGAACCAAGTTCGTTGTTGTTGTATATTATCACGGTCTTCATGCAATATGCTAATTACTATACAATGGGTAATTATAATTTTTGACTTTTTAATGTTCCACCCTATATATTCTAACACACCCTGTATAATTTGGTTTGAAAATAGAACCATATAAATCCCTGATCTATAAGCTTTCCAAAAATGTACACTTTTGTAGGTCTCTGGACTAAACATTAAATGATATGTTCTGTTAAAACAAAACAGACGCATTTTGACACAATTGCTGGTGTGAAACAATTTTTTTGACCAGTTGGTGACTAGTGTCCACTAAGCCATTTCTTGCATGGTCGCTTAACAAAAATAATTGTCAATATCTTAAAATAAGTAATCAAAACATTCTAAAACTATATGTTTTTGAAATCTGCAAGTCAAAACAAACAATTTGAGATGTCAGTCATACAAATCGGACCTTGTTAAAAAAATTGACCTCACTTGACCTTGTATCGATTTTTAGATTTTTATCTCTTCAATAAACCCCCTTAAGATATATTTGGAATCTGCGTGGCAAGACGAGTAGTTTGATATGTAACTTGACATATTTTGGACGTTTCTCAAATTTTACCCAGAATTTACTCAAGCATGACGACCCATTACGAGAGTGTAAATCACCCCAAAATTTTTCACAATATTTTCTTTCCTACTGCGACTTCAAAACCACCAATAATTCAATTTTGTCAAAATGACACTTGACCACGTCTTTCATTAAGGTCTTCAACTTAAAATATTTGTAAACATCAGGCAAGATTTGTTTGGATTGATTGTGCTCTAATTTGTGCAGAATATCGTCATATTCTCCTCAATTCAAGCTCTGCATTTCTTTAACTGTAAGTCTAATCTCACAAATCGGACCAAAGTAGATTTAAAGGGCTTTCTTTAATTCTTCATATCTCTGGACTGGAGTGTTAAAATTAGACGGGACAAAAACCATATTGTAGTAATTACTCCACTTTTGAAAAACATATATTACTATGATTTTATATGTTGGCAACTATCTTTAAAAAAAAAAATATTTTCTCGTTGCATTAATATTGGGACAAGCTGTACATCTAAAAATAGATCATGGTTGTTTGTTGTTTAGTTACAAAATTAGACTTGGAACGACAAGAAAAACATAAGAAACCTTTTTTGCTCGTCAGTGTTCAAAAACTACGTTGAAAAAAATGGGTTTACCTCTTGAGGCTTCAAAAACCCATTGTCGGTAAAAACCAAAAACAAATGTTGTGCACTACCAATATCGCAATTCTGGTTACGCCTCTGATGTTGAAAGCATCGTGGCATAGACTCCGCATGTAGTGTGACCAGGTTAAAGATTTAAATGTAGAAAACTCAAAACTTACCGTAACGCGTTGGAAATCTCAGTGCAGTTTTATCTCCTGACAATTGAGTTTAAGTTGCAGGAAAGACAGATTCGTGTTCAGTGTTATATGCAAAATGTCTTCTCTGATGCACAAAGTTCAAAATGTATTTAAACAACTTTGATAAGGCTGGTTTTTGGTACACACTACCAAACACAATAATGTGACAATGATATCGTAGTTTTATCTATATGAACTATGACCATGGAATCACCAGTGAATTCTGACTTATGACTTTTCAATATTGACAATTCCAAATTACCATATTCACAGTTTGTAATACAAATATCATAGAATAATAAAAAAAAATATTCGAACAGTTCTATTCCAAAATACTTTTAAGTCCATTTTTGATTCCAAAAATGAGTTATTGTACAAATGTGCAGCTTTATAATAATATCTGCATGGAATAAAAATATTTTCTCAAGGACCCTGTCAACCCTTTGTTTTCAGAAATGGTTTTTGCTCTGTAACTCAGCAACGGATAATTAAATTCAAATAAGTATATATTTCTAGAAGTGTATTTGCATACTGAACATGATCATCAGGTCACTTTTAGACCAAAATGTGTAATTCATGTTTTTGGGCCCGAAGTTTTACGAGAAAGCTAATTAAGTTTTGCTTTGGTAAAATTGTGAACCATTTTACTTTTTAGAAAGCAAAATTTAGGAACGCATTTCTCAATTTTTTGATTTTTATCTTATTTTTTGGAAATATTTAAATGGGTCAAAAATGTCATATTATGCCGTATATATATGGTGACAGGATTAGAAGTTTTTGACATTTTAGGACCAATTTTTGAAAATATCTCAAAAACAAGATATTGTTTTCTAGGTTCTAAAACCTAAAACCATTCAAAATTTTACCATATAAATTCAAATAAACCAAAACAATATACTAACAATACATATTGTTATGATTTCGTAACAACTTGTAATCTGAAGGGATCATGCACCTTAGTATAAAGTTTGCAAACCATGATATCGCACCCATTTCGTGAATCACGCCCCTCCCCCCTCTCCTGTGCAGTAGTTGATGATTTAAAGCATAATTCTCTGCAAATCAGTTGATCAACAGGTTTTATTTGGGGTTTTTTAGTTGGATTAAATGAGGTGCTCCATTTTTCTTGAACTAATTGTGTATCTTCTGTTATGTTTCCTCTTTAATGAACCATACATTTATCGGTGCACAAAAGGTAAGAACGAAGTATGTATTGATGCTATATATCACGAAAGAGACAAGGTTTTGCTTGTAAAACAATATCTTCACATCACAGATTGCAGATAAATTAAAAGAAATTTTGAATTTGCATCAAATCTCCAAATCTCAAAACCAATTTTAAAGTTTCAACACTAGATTTTTATTTATGATCGTTGCCATTTCGACAACGATAATTAAAAATAAAAGACTTTCTAAATATGTTGATATATAAGGGTTGAATTTGACAATGAAACTTTTGCAGGCTGCCATTATTACCACTAACACTTCAAATGATGCAAAAATATCAGGATGTTTTGATAAAAGTTTGGGGATGATGCTGAACTTGTCCAGTGTTCCTTTAAGTTACACGCACAAAGCGACTGAATGTTGCACTTTTTGTTGTCGCTGTTTTGTTTTTAATTAACACGGCACCACTATAACTTCTTAACAATTGACGTCCATACTAAATTCGTTGTCTAATCAAGAGCTGATAATTTATGTGAAATACAGTCACCTACTAGGTGCTAATTGGCCGTAGCCTTCCGCACAATCTCTTTAACTTTGGGTCACTTTTCATTGATGGTTTATTCGTTGATATAAAGATAATTGGTTTCTTGAATATACTAATATTGGGGTTATAAGCTCACTGTCTATTATGTTTGCTCGCAATTATTACGTACACCAATCTCTCATATTTACATAAAAGTATATATCTCGCATTTAAAGTATTGTGTAAAGAGGTGTACGTACAGCAAGGAGGCCTCTTTTTCAACGTTAGCCGGGATGGGGAGAATTTTTGTCTGCATGTTTTGAGTTTCTGTTTTCTGAATAATTCTTTGAATATTTTTATCGACAAGGTGTAATAGGAAGCGACACGAAATGAGATGTATAACCTATGAAAGGTTGACATTTCAACATTCACATTTCATGCCTGGAATTTCGTTTCGGCAGCCGATAAAATAAATAATGGACGATAAAGTTCATAGAGTAAGCAATTTTCGGAAAATGCTAAATGCCTCCCGATAGCAGGTCAACCCTAACCCTTCAAGTACACAAATATTGACTGCTCATGAGAGCTATAGTATTGACTGCCTTGAGGGATAAAATGATTTTCTCCAAGATTATCTCAAAACCATGACTATGCCCGAAGATAAGGGAAACTAATTTTTATTTTGAAAGCTGTTAATGTAAAGAACTCAAATATATAATGTACTCAAAACTTAAGCAATTAACAAACTTGTTACAGTTGTTCATATGTTGATATTGTTGTTGTTGAGTTGGGTAATAAATAAGCAAAATTCGGTTGAATTTGTCGCAAAACCTATCAATCAAGTAGTTTGCACTTTTTTCAGCGTGCTACTTTAAAAACACAAGTTTTAATAAAATTTGTTCAAGTCATGCATAAGAGAAAATGTTTCCTGGATAGTTCCGCATAGTAAACATAAAATTGTGATGTTCGGAATGTAGATTCTGTGTATTATTCAAGTAAACAAACTTCCTTTAGAGTGTTTTTATTTAGCGATGTCAGATCCAGTTAGTTCTCATACAGAAGAAAACCAGTAAAGCTGCTCAACTTGTTACTATTGCTGTGAACTACCCCACTATTCATAAAGTTTAACCAGATCTGATCTCCTATTGCCAGCGTTATGACAGCAGACTGACTTGCCGTGTCAAAATCAGCGGTAAATCCACCAGTGCGGGCATGTGCTGTCAGAATCCTCTGACCATTCTTGACAAGTTGAATGTGAAACTCACCAGGTTGAAAAATACCTATGGAAAAGGAGAAGACGTAAGTACCCGGAACTTGACATGTGAATTTATGTGTTGATAGGCTGAAATCATTGTTGAGATTTGATGCAGCTTCGTTGAAGGTTACTATATCATTAGTAGAACCAGTTTGTCGGTTGGTTTTTATTACAGTGAATGCAGACCTTCTGGTGTGTCCGAGCTCTCCTTTATCTCCCTTGGAACCATCGATCCCTGGTCCTCCAGGGGCACCTTGTATTCCACTTGGACCTGCTGGTCCCTATGGTCCAGGAAGACCTTGTCCAATGTCCCCTTTGTCTCCTTTGCTGGCTCCAGAATTTCCTTTCTCTCCTCGCAATCCATCTCGTCCAGGAAGACCAAATGATCCGGGGATGCCTGGTATCCCTGCCACACCTTGACAGCAAGCATTACAGGTGCCTAAAAGTGGAGTAGTTTGCTGGCTTTGAGTGAATCCCAGTAAGGAGATTACACCCACGACAAAAACATTTGTAGAAATCAGCATTTTCAAATCTGTAAAAGACAACACATAATGATTTTTCAGTTAACTACAGTCATGACAGTACTGAATACAGTCGGGTGTATCGCCCAATACGGAGATGTGCATTACATCAATATCCCGTAGGTCAGTCGTCTTTTAAACCATTGTTTCAATTTTTCTTTGTTTTGGTAATAGTTCATCTCCTCCCCCATCCAGTTACCGTACCTAAAAATACAACAAGGTCATGATTAAATTGTGCATGTGTTAATAAGCATTTATGGTGTTTTTTCGGAAAACATAAGGCTAATGTTCCTTTTTCAATAAAGAGATGGTGGAATTTTATGTTTACTGCGGGTTTTTGCCTTACACGCATGACGTACAATTATAATGTAACCAATATTTACCAACATAAGATCAGAAAAGCTCTGACACATGGTAGAAGATCATTAAAAACTTTGCATCCCTCTTATGGGTTAGTTGACGTTTAATGCTTAAATGCTTCGTTTAATTTTGCTCATTAATCTATTTAGTTAGTTAGTTAGTTAGTTATTCAATTATTTGTTATTTATTTCTTTATTATGTCAGATATTTTACAATGGTTTAATGATATGTTTAACCCTACCTATATTTTACTGTCTTGCAGTAGCTCAAATTTCAAACAGTTTGATCAAATTTTAACACTTGCTGTAGCTCAAAGAAGTCTTATTGACTTTATCTTAAAGGTATCTTTGAAATCAAAAGTTAGAAGCAATAAGTTTGCCTAAAAGTTTAATTGATGTTATTGAATCAGATTTTTGCAAACTATAAAATGTTTTAGTAATTTTGAACAGTTTTACTAACTAACAGCAGTTTTTGCAAACTTTGAAACGAATGGAACATGGTCATTTTTTTAAATGTAATTCTCAGTGCCATTGGAAAGATTACCACTATGGGTTTAAGTTGAATTATATACATTGTCGTGTAAAAAGTATAATAAATCATGGTTACCATAATAAGACACATTTTCACATACCTCCAAAACGCAACATAATTTACCTGTAAAATTCCTCATGAGTTAAATATTATAAATACACAAAATATGAGCAATATTTTGGAACCAAAAATAAAAGAGTTTTAGAAAACTTGAAGCAATCAGACTACGCTATTTTAACGTTTCTTTATTTAAATTTCAACAACAGTTTTCATAACTTCAAACTGGTTTTGCAAAATTCAAACT
>JXSR01S073928.1:1595-13852 GCA_000969725.1 Ophiothrix spiculata | reverse complement strand
AAAAATCATGCGCACGCCACTGATGTTATTTGCTCATAAAAACATACTTTACCGTCACTTTTTATCACAAAACGCATACAGCATCTACTTAACTTCCGCCCAACATCTCTTAATGCGTAATAAAAAAGCATTAAACGCCAATACTGCCAGCTCTACGTATACATTATACTGTATCTTCAAAAGAAATTACAAGGGTTTTATACTCTGTCGTGAAAAGAATCAATGAGAAAAGGCGGCAACAAAACGTCATTGATATACCTTTTACAATGTTTAATGCGACGATTCTCGGTGATTGAACCGGAATTTGTCGATTAAAAAAGTACATGATGGCCGACTATTCTTTTTGAATCAAATAGAATGGATAGAATAGAATAGAATAGAATAGAATAGAATAGAATAGAATAGAATAGAATAGAATAGAGTAGAATAGAATAGTATACAAAAAATGAATGTTTATGTTTATGAGTGCAATGGTACAAATATTTCATGAGGTGAAAGACCAAATGTTCCATTCAAACGAGGCGAAGCCGAGTTGAATGGGGCATTTGATCTTTCACCGATTGAAATATGTGTTCCATCCATTTATTTTTAAATATGTGTTCCATCCATTGACACGAATAAGAAACATTCATTATTTGTTTTATATGATAGCTAAATAAATCTTTGTAAACAAAACAAACCGAGACAAAATCTATCATGGTACTGTACATGCCGCAACGACGCGTCTTATGCTACGCCCGTGGACTGTACAAGCGTATTCAATTGAAGGGGTTTTCTCAGAGATGCAGTTGCTTACGACCGCGGAATAGGGAATTTTTCATAATAGTGAAATATCAAAAAAAAAACGCCCGCGACTGATGTTGCGTCTTACCAAAAAAGGTAAGCGTGCAATGTATCATTTTTTTTTTGCACGGCACTATTGCACAGTTGGTGACGTGACCCAAGATGAACCAATCAAGTGACACGGATTAATTTAGCTGTTATAATTCTAGAATAGAATAGTATACAAATATTGAATGCATGAGAGTGCAATATTTGAACTTTTTCGAGGCGCAGCCGAGTGAAATGGATCAGTCCAAATAAACGATTAGTATTGGAATTTTTTACACAATAATCATGCCTATTAACAATTGTCATAGCATTATCTTGGGATTTAAAAATATGACTTGTAACGAATGCCTCTAAATTTGTAGACATTTTTTACTTGTTGGAGATAGAGACAATTAATTTTCTCAGTAAAGCTTGGGTGAACATTGCCTTGATTCACTGATTATGTTCAATGTTAAGACAACTTCAACTGTTCAAAGGAAATTCAATTCAATGAACTCATGAGATGAGGTGTAAAATTATGATAACCTGGAACAAATATTAGATGAGAAAGATTTCTTGGTAACATACATGTATACCAAGGATGCGTATGACGTTGTTTTGATAAAGGAAACGTGTTTTGTACTATAAGCGGAGATTATTTGCATGGGAGTTTTCGTATAAAAGGTTTTTTTTTTAAATGTTTGTCAAGTTTATATTTCGCTTGATATTCATATCATTTCTGATCTGATTACCAGGCAATACCACATATTATTGTTGCATATAAAACAGAAATGGTTGCTCAACTTTCTTAAACTTAAAGAAACAATATTTTAGTTGTTTCAAAGCGAAGAGTTCTTCGGGTTATGTATCCATCCACGTTTAAAGATTAAATCAACAACAATTTTTTGCAACGAGACTTACGATCGGTGTTAACTTGAAAACTCTAGCCCTTTTTCTCACGTATCAAATATAAATAAGCTCATATCTGCAAATATATACTTTGTACAATTTAATCATAATTTCATACGTTTTATATTAATGTAACGTAACGTAATGAAAGGAAACAAACTAAGTTTTCAACTATTAGATACCTGATTAAATCATCTCACAAATCAATCAATCAATCAATCTATCAATCAATCAATGATACAAGTACTTGCATAACATGCATACCCACTGAAGGAGTCTATTCGTACAGGGGACCCACGGCTTTACGTGACTGTCCGACCACGGAGCAAGTAGAGTAAAGTTTCTTGCCCAAGGAAACAAGGAGACGAAAACCGCCCGGTCCGGGGCTCGAACCCACAATCTCTGTATTACGAGACCCGTGCTCTAACCGCTCGGCCACGCTCCCCTTATTAATGTAACGTAATGGGTAATGCAGGCAAACAAACAAAGTTTTCAACTATTAGATACCTGATTTAATCATCTCACAAATGAATAGTGTACACATTATCATCAAAATATGTTTTGACAGAAAGTCGCCTGTACTCACCTTCTTTTGAAGTCCATACTAAAATTGCCATAACTACAAGTGATACCCGGGATAAAAGTCGAGAATAAATAAAAATGTTCATCATACCAAAAGGCAAAAGGAGGTAAAAAATCAGACAACCGAAGAATTCGCCCAGATATGCAAAGAATTATAGTTCCAAATACAGAATCCAAATAGGAACTCCAAAGATGTGATGTAATGTTATTCTTCCAAGAAAAAGACAAAAGGACATACAATGTGAGAAAACGGTCTTCATTTGTTGTTAGATAAGTTTAAGTATTTTATTATAGAACACACGGTGGGCGTACGCGATATTTTGCACTTGCCCGTGCCAATTTAGAGATCTTTTGTAGCCTCAACAAAGCATTCAGTATATATACAATCGACTTTTGTCAGTTTAATCATCGTGGTTTTACTGCTTCTGTTCACCCCTTAATACTAGTATTTCATCGTTACAATAAATAGCTTCTATGGTTTTATAGTAAAGCAGTGCGAGATTTGAAAAGAGCAATCTATCCGGTGACGTAGCAGAGCGTAAGTGTATCGTATTACACATTAACTAGCCAACCGTGTCACACGTGGTTTTTTATAAGTGTTTTTTTGTAAAAGTGATGCATTTCGAACTAACCATATAACGTTTATTTTATCTGGTGTGCAACAGCTACGTCTTTGTTGATTATAAAAACTTAAAGATATGATATAACAGGAGTGTTTATTGAATTCCAGGGGTTGGGGCACTCAAGTATAATGCTGCAGGCATAGCATGACCACATTTTTTTTCCTGAAGCCAAAATATATACACTTTTTCCCTTATTCACACCCTAAAATGGGATTTTAACTAGCCAACCGTCCCCCAGTATTGAATCTATGGTAGATGCAGAGCTAATTAGAGTAGAATTGGCATTTCTGATTACCAATACTTAAAACATAACCATGCTATAGGTAAATACTCAGCATAAGAGAAAGATAGGGAAATCGAAAATGAAATTGATTATTTTTACTGATACTTTTATTAGTGATTAAATTATACATTTTCTTTCATTTCTTTGTAAAGTGCATCTAGTTTAACTTGTAAGATAGTTTTTCCAAGCACAATCGATACAATGAGACGATCAACTCATTATCTCACAACCATAAACCCAATTTGTCATTGTTAATTTCAAATTGAACAAAGCTAATCATTAATTATACATTCCTCCGCCACTACATTAAAATCACATGTATGCATTTTTGGATTTATCACTTATTTTATATAAATTATATTAGCCCTAATTTTAAGTACCTACACCCACCCAGTGTCCAACAGTGTCCAGCGTTGGATTAAAAGTGATGAGTTTGTCTCGCAGACGAGTGAATGTCTTTAATTTTAAATACCAATCAGTGGCGTAACTAGAAATTTTCAGTTGAGGGGGCAAGCAGGGGCAAGACAATTTTGCAGGGGGGCAAAATAGTTTTGGTCAGACACAAAAAGGTACACCCCAAAAATTTTCATGTAGCAAATTATCCAAATTTTGCTAAAAATCATAAAAATGTATACTGTTTTGGTGAAAATTCAGAGTTTTTTCTTAAATTGATGCTAAATTTGCGCCATTTTGGCGCAAATTTTTGAAATTTTTAAAAAACTAACAAATAAAAGGGTTAAATTTTGCACAGTTACATTACTAATGTACTATATATTGAAACACTGTACTTTTCTTGATTTCATTGGGGGGGGGGGAGACATTTTTTCTGGGGGGATTACGCAATAACATTCCAAACAAATGTACGATTACTAGGCGTCTTGTGTGTAGTAAGGTAAATTATTTTGTCAATTACAATTTGTTTACTATTTGTAAACTAAATCTTTTGATGTCTTATAATGAGATAACTTACGACAAACTTGAACAGGCATAATGTATAAGTTTAATTTCTCCACTTGCTTTGGTAAAAACATGAACAAAATTCATGTATTTGTTTCCTAGAAATGAATATTAGAAGCTTCGAAGAAGTTTGGACACTTTTCCCTGTTTTTGTAGTTTCTGGGCGATTCATTTCTTTTAATGTAGACAGTCAGACAACGCCATTTCGGTGTAAATCTGTTAAATAAATCGATTATTCCAATAAATTTTTACAATTATATGGTTAAAACCAAAAAAATTCAAATTTTGGTTACATTTACGCAAATTTTAGAAACAATTGAAAAACAGACCCATCAAAATACCTCATTTTGCAAAGAAAAAGGACCCCTTGGTATACCAGACAGCCTGATTTTGCTACCCAAGCTTGCGGGCACACCCCCGTGATCACATTTGTACAAAGTACCACCCGGGGGTAGGGGTATTTTCACCTGAAGCACAAAATGAAGTTTGCCTACTTTACAGTTGTTAGGAGCTATATAGAAAGAATTAATTTTTAATTAAACAAAATCCAAAAAATTGAGTCTATTTGGTGTGGACAGACAATAATGAGTTCCGTATTTGCTAGATATCACAATAATTATTACAGCTGATGAAATAGCACAAATTATGTAGGAAGCGTCAGGTAATGATTGTCATACCAACTTCCAAGAAAGGTCATTTATTGTTGACTGTGGGATAATTATCGTTCAGCAAACGGATATTTGTCTAGATCACAGGAGCAAGAGAGTGAAATATATATTCCTGCCTCTTGCAGAAGTCTGTATAAATTGTATAATTGTGTAGTTTTAAGTCATCTGTGTATTTCAACTGGTTCCACAAATCATCTTAGCGTGATATTGCTTCGGCAACTTGTCTAAGTAATTATGTAGATGTAGAATGGGCCTGCGTTTCAAAATGATAATTATACATGTACTTGCTATATATGCTTTTATCTTTTACCAACATTTATAAATATAGTATATGCCGTGGTTAAAAATGGAAGTCCTTCAATATATATACATCCCGGGATATACAAGTATTTGTTTATCAACAATATTATTGTTCAGTGAAGTTTATGACTAATATTTTGCAATCACCATTGACCTGCATTTTGTAAATACGTGTATGTTTGTTTTAATTTTGTCACATGACCGAACGTCATCCGGGTCATGTGACGACCAAGATCTCTAACCAGACCGTCAGTTTGAAAAAGTCATAGCGGGTGCATGACGAAAGCTCACGTAAGTGAACAATTTATTTGCAGTGAGATAGGTTCTAACTATTTTATTTATTTATTTATTCAAGGTTTATTCAACAACAATGTACACAGCAGCCAATGGCTGAATTGAATACATTTTACAATAAACATAATGCAAGATTCTACCTTCTTGGAGGAAAAAAAATAGCAGAAACACGCATACCTTGCTTACAACAAGTACAACCCATGGCCCAGCAAACACACACTCAAACACTCACAACTCACCACTTACTTACACCTCACATCACACTTGAAAGGCACCCTGTCACAAAATCTACCAACTCACAAGCAAAAGAATGAAAAAAAACCTGCAAGATCAAACATCTGAAGTGCCCTTGTTCCAGAGACTGACCATGTAAGGTATTGGGCTGTTAGCATACCTCTGAGTGCGAATTCTCGGAGTGGAGAGGAGATTTGCATCACGTAACATATATCTGCTAACCTCTCCACGAAAACGAGGCAGCCAGTCGCGAAACTTTGGGTTATTCAGAAGTTTGTCTGCAAATTGAATGCAAATTTGATCACGACGTTTTCGTAGTTCTTGTAACTGACATTTATTCATAGCATCGGTATAAGAGTTGTATTGGTTTCCTAGAATTATTCTAAGAGCTATTTTCTGCTCTCTCTCTCAATAGCATAGTGCTGCTGTTCAGTAAGTCAAGGATGCCAAACGGGCACTGCATATTCAACAAGAGGTCTAATGAAGCCAACATAAATTGTCTTAAGATCTTGGAGTGGTAAACCGAATCTTTTAAGGATGGTTAACATGAACAATCTACCACTGACCCGTTTAATATCATCAGTAATGTGCACGTCCCATTTTAGATCTTTAGTGATTTTGACGCCCAGGATCTTAAGACAGTCAGTTGTTTGGAGCTCTTCACCACACAGATTAAGTGGTCCATGTGTTTCTGCTTCCTTGCAGAATGTAATATCCATAAACATGCATTTTTTAGGATTTAAAGTCATTTTATTATTAGTGGCCCATTGATCAAAATTGTCTATATCTTCTTGGATGGTGGATAATTTGTTAATGAACGTGTTCTCAACAATGGTTAGGTGGTCAACATACTTTAAAACAAGCTTGCTAACATCCGAGGTCAATACTGCGTCATTGACCTGAGCAACAAATGTTGCAGGGCCCGTAAGTGTACCTTGTAGTACTCCACAAGATAGTGTAAGCCAAGAAGATAAACAATTCTGGTATCTGACGCACTGAACGCGTTGATCTAAGAAATTGCAAATCCAGGGAATTATTGATGGTCTGGCCCCTATTTAGATAAGCTTAGGAATGGCAACATTATGGCTCACGCAATCAAACGCTTTACTAAAGTCTGTTATAACAATCCTGGAAATGCTCTTACCTTTTTCTGCATGGAACAGGATGTTATAAATCAATTTAATGAGATAGTGGGATGGTTGAATGGGACTTTCTGTTGCCAAATTGATTATTATAAATTTTATTCTCGATGTCATTCATAAGCCATCCAATAACAAAGGATTCTGCAATATAAGCAAAGTGATCAGTGAGGGACACTGGGCGAAGTTGGTTCCAAACTGGTGAAGTTGTCTTTGGTATGGGCAAACAATTGCCTTTTTCCATTGGGGTGGAACCACACCTTCTTGGAAAGAAGAGTTCAGAATTGTACACAAACATACATAATTTTCATTATGTATGTTTGTTATGTAACGTTAATCAGGTTTCAATAAGACAAGAGTCTTTAAACTTTACCTATAGAATATCATTGGCTGTCGTGTAAAGCCGGTGATGTTTTGAAAATTCTTAGCTTGTTTAGTTCTTAAATCACTATGATGATTCTATTGTTGTTTTTGCACTCTATATATTGACTGTTTAGTTCGCTATCCTAATTCCTTCATTTAAAAATAATCAGGAGTTTGTGTATTGACTAGATTCGAATAAAGAAATTACACATGAAAGACGTGTAAAACAATTATTGAATACCGGAAAGACAGCAAGCAAGATATCGTATTTTTCAACGTTAATCTGGTCATATACAATTTGATTTTAAATCACATCGTATTAAAAAATCAATTTGATTCAGTTACTGCCTTTGCTGAATAGGTAGCAAAGAAAAGCAGTTTTTCTCTCTAAATGCAGATTTAGTGGTGTATAATTTGCAGGGGTGGCATAATTGTCAATGTCCGTCAACTTAAGGGTAAAACAAAATTACGTGCGTATGTGAAGAGACCTAACGACCTAACCCACCTTTAATCAACAGTATCTATTAAATCACTGCAGTGCCTTGATGACGTCCAAAGAATTTGTATGAAAATTTGCAAGTAAGTAAATAATTTCATTAATTTATAGTCCAGTATTTGATTTACAATATTCAAACTAACTCTAATACTAGAAACACCGAAAAGGATCCAGAACCAGAGGTAGAGAAACAACAAGTCGTCATTCAGCCAACACCTGTCGAAGACGGAGCAAGGTTTCAACAAAAATGTTACGGAAATATCAAACAAATGAGTGCCGTAGAACAGTACTAACTTTATTTTGATGGCATCACACTCCAAGCCAAGTAATTGACGATATTCAATAAACCGCTACTTGAGCCAATACTTCTTTCCTCCTGTCCATTCAATTTGCTCTAAAAAGTTGATTCTTTAACGTTGGTTTAGCATGGTAAGGAAATCTTACTCATGAACTATATTAGTTATATCATTTTTTTCAAACATTAAGGCTTTCTGTCGATTGGCGATGTGTATGTAAATAGGTGCTTCATACCGTCAGAATATTCGACAGAGGAATATTCATGACTTTAATCTGTCTTTGATTGAGTCCAAAGAGGAGAATGAGCAATGTATCTCAGATTGTATGGTGATGGTGAATCGGGAGAAAATTAGGAAAACTTTCTATTATTTAAGTGCATATTTTTATCAATGTTGATTGGACGTAGAAGGCGTAACAGTTGTGTTTAATATTATGTAAGTTCTTCGGGTAAACCTTCCACAAACGTTGATTTTGTAAGAAATAAAATCAATGAAATCAACAATGTCACAATGCTCGCAAAATTGAGTATATATCTGCTCAAATATTTATTTGAGATGTTTAGACGGGATGGTACAATTTGTGACCCCACTTCTGTGACCCCACTTTTGTGACCCCACTTTATTCTTGCTGAAATTTGATATAGATGTACTCGTGGGCATTCTGAGCAACATGGGCACATTTTAAAAATCATCCGAGGTCATTAAGGGGGTCTTAAGGGGGTCAAACGTCAAATTCCAAAAATGCTCCGATTGACCTGAAATTTGATCTAAAAATGCTCCAATTGACCTGAAATTTGATATGGATGTACTTTAGGACATCCTGAGTAACATAAACACATTTGAAAAATCATTCAAGGTCATTAAGGTGGTCAAAAAGGGTGAAAGGTCAAATTGGCAAATATTGATTTTGATTATTGACCGGAGCGGGGTTGAAATATTTTCAAATTTAACCCGGAAATGACCCTTAATGACCTCTGAAATGTGTTTATGTTACTCAGGATGTCCTAAAGTACATCCATATCAAATTTTAGGTCAATTGGAGCATTTTTAGAATTTGACGTTTGGACCCCCCTTAAGACCCCCTTAATGACCTTGGATAACTTCTAGAATGTGTTCATGTTGTTCAGGATGTCCTAAAGTACATCCATTTTAAATTTCAGCAAGAATAAAGTGGGGTCACAAAAGTGGGGTCACGGAAGTGGGGTCACAAATTGTACCATCCCTGTTTAGACACTGCGGATGTGGAGGGTGATCTGGAAGTAATATGTTAATACTACTTGTTGTTGATATGCATCAAACCAAATCAAAAGTTGGACATTTTAAAATGCCGTAAGTATTCATGCGATTGTTAAATGGTTGATTTAAAAAAATGGCATCCCATGATTTTGACTTAAAGATGAACATTGATTTAAAAGAGAACATTGAAAAATAATCAACTTTAAAAATAAAGTTGTTGAGATTCCGTATTTGGGGAATATGGAAAAATTAACAATTTACAATCACTCTTTTTTCAATACTTTAAAAACCCTGTACATAATAAATGAAATTTAACTATAGCAACTTATACAGGTTCATATTTTGTTTTTCTACAATCAGCAAAAAAAAAAAAAAACGTACATACACGTACTACGAACAATACTATTCTTCTCTTGATAAATCCATCCAATGAGTAGTTGTACTTTATCCTAATACTCTCAATTCAATGAAACGCGATTTTAATGGCCATCAGTCACTAGAATCAATGGAGTTATTATGCTTTGATAACTTAACGACATTCTGTTACAGGGTACCCACCATTTTGTACATCTGTCTGTTTGACTAACACAAATGATTGCATTTTTTGGAAACAAAAGGTCAAATTATATAGATGAGTATTAATTATATCCGTTACAGCATACGAAATTGCAATTATTAAATAGAAACCTTAAAATTTAAATTTCTTTGGTAGAATGATACCTCGTATCAAATGAATGTCAAATCAAATGAATATACATGGCTCACACCGAAAAGGGGGTGAGGGGGGGTGGAGGAACTCTGCTGTTGATATCAATTTTGATTTTTTTTTTGATTTTATCTATAACATGATTTTCAAAGCTTTAAAATGACACCTTACTTGTTGAAATTGATCAAGGCGATCAAATTTTATAACAGAAAATTTGCTGGAAATTCTTATTATTTTCTTTATTTTTTGCTGTCTATTTTCACCAGTTTCTTGTAAGGTGTTCTGTCCAAAACTCTCTCTTTTCAGAGTGACCCATCACATATATTCTTGGCCAAGTAATGTCCAATTAAGCTGTTCCTTTGTTTGAATGAAATCAGATTGTTTTACATTACTCCAATAAATGCTACAGAAATAGAATCATGTACATTGTACAATCCACCCTCGTGCTTAAAAATTAATCAACCAAAATTAGTAGGCCTATATTTATCGTTATTTTGCTTTGTGGAGATTTACAGAGAAAGTGTAAATGCAACGTTTGTGGAAATATTGTCCTTTTAAAAACAACGCCTCAAGATGTGTTCATATAATTTGTTTTTGAAATGACTGTCTACGTTGATAACAGCTTCTCCCTAGTAAAGATGATGGTGCTATTAAATATTACTGACATGAAAAAGCCAAACAAATAATGGATAGCATTGTGGTATTTCAAAACAAATGAAACGGATAAATAAAAGTATATTTTGATCAAATCAGTATAAGAACGCTTTGGTTTATCCTTGACTTAAGTATTGATAGAATCGCGTTAAATTATTTGATAAAGAGCTTTGGCAAGAGTTCAAATGGCTTTTACAAAGAACGTGTAGTGAGTTCCTGAATAACAACGCCAGTAAAATACGCTTCTGCTTTCAAACATGTTTGAGATATTTGATGACTTTTTGATTTCTTTGTCTAATCGAGAAGCGTCATATATGTATAATTTAAGGTACAGTTTCAAAAGTTATCGTATTTTGGCATACATAAAACGAAAAAACCATATATTTTACTAAACGCCTGCTGTGGATCTAGTATATGTGGTAGGGAGGCCTCACTTACATTATGCCCGGTCGATAGAGCCATTTTTCTTGCCTTACACAAAATGACGCTTTTTACAGAGTATTGTGTATTTTTTTATCCTATTCTTATTTTTTTATTATAATCATGTGTAGCCATGTACATTCAAAACATTTAGTCCTGCCTATTTTATAGTATGACACTAAGCTAAACTTTATTTGGTTAACCGCTCCATCCTAGTAATGTCCTCTGTTCTTAATATGAATCCTCTCCTCTCCTCTTAGAAAAAACCAAATTTATTTTATCAACGAGTGCCCACCGTCACCGGTGACTTTAATCATCTGAGGTAAACATGGTAACCGGCTCAATTACAATTAAAATTAAGAAAAATAAAAATTTCCAGGATTGTATAAATTGCTGCTGGTAAAATCATAATGTGCTGTAAAATTGAGCATTAATGAACCGCTTGATTTACAAACAATGTTTTTAGAAGATCTTTACTTAGTAGTGGCACCAGCATCTCAATTCTTGGGGGCACATGACGGCAAGACAAATTACGATGGGGGCAACATTTTAGTAATAAATAGTGAAATACACGCGAAGCGGGCAAAAATGTTTACATTTTATGTCAGAATTATCAATGAAAAGTATAATAGTTATTCAAAGGATCAAAGGTCAGTTTTATTCAGGTGCGTGCTCAAAGGGTGGTGGGGAGGGTGTGGGCGCATGTTCCTTCACCCCAGCTTGGTGTGCCAGTTCGGGAAATCCTCCATTTGGGTATTTGGACGATAAAAAGATATAAAAGAAAGGAGAGAAGAGAAATAAGAAGCAAGCAAAAGAAGTGAGAAAACAAGAAAAAATTAATAAGAAATGTTGTATAAAACATTGTACTTAGTAGCATTTTTTTAGTTGTGTGTACGCTTGTGAGACCATTTTTAAAAGCTATGTCTAAGACTTTTGGGTGTACATTTTGAGTCTAGTGCTTGTGCCTGTCTAATTCAAAAATCATGCGCACGCCACTGATGTTATTTGCTCATAAAAACATACTTTACCGTCACTTTTTATCACAAAACGCATACAGCATCTACTTAACTTTCGCCCAACATCTCTTAATGCGTAATAAAAAAACATTAAACGCCAATACTGCCAGCTCAACGTATACATTACTGTATCTTCAAAAGAAAATTACAAGGGTTTTATACTCTGTCGTGAAAACAATCAATGAAAAAAGGCGGCAACAAAACGTCATTGATATACCTTTTACAATGTTTAATGCGACGATTCTCGGTGATTGAACCGGAATTTGTCGAT
>JXSR01S073927.1:31571-45743 GCA_000969725.1 Ophiothrix spiculata | reverse complement strand
CCCCCCCCCCCCAAATGAAATCAAGAAAAGAGTATACTAAGTTTCAATATATAGTACATAGGTAATGTAACTGTGCAAAATTTAACCCTTTTATTGGTAAGTGTTTCAAAATTTGCGCCAAAATGGCGCAAATTTTGGCAATAATTTAAGAAAAAACTCTTAGTTTTCACCAAAATAGTTCAAATTTTTATGAATTTTAGCAAAATTTTTATGATTTGCTACATGAAAATTTTTGGAGTGTACCTTTTTGTGTCGGAACAAAAACTCTTTCGCCCCCCTGCAAAATTGTCTTGCCCCTGCTCGCCCCCTCAACTGAAAATGTCTGGTTACGCCACTGCGTAACAACTCTCACACAACATTAGTTTCACACTTTATTCTGTTCTGAAAAATATGTTGACAAAATAATGCTGAAAAATTGCTGATGAAATAATGCAATTTTATTTTTAAATATTTTTAAATATTAGCAAAACAACTCAAATCAAAGATGAGAATAATAGTGTTTATTCTATATAACTGGCTAATGTCAAGTCTTACTTTATTTACCATAAATACATATTGCCTTGGTAACGAGATGCTTTTAAAAAGGTGAAGGTTTTTTAAAATGAAGATTACATTTTCTCAATTGATTTATGTACTTTTATACTTGATAATAAAAAATAAATTAATAGGTTTTTAAAAATCAAAACAGCAATTATTTGCTACTTTAAAGCTACAGTGTGTCCCAGAAAGAACATTGCCTGTTAAGTTCTTGGCTTTACTGGATAGTCAGAAAACATGTAAGCTGTCCAAAAGTCTCTTTCATGGACTTTAATATAAAGTTTGTTCCATGTTAATCAATAATTGGTTGTTTTTGACAATAATTTTTTAAAACAAAAAATGTAATTTTTACACTCTAATTTTTGAATAGAGTTCAAGGTACGGCTTTAACCCTTCTTTAAGCTTGGGCCTCCCCTCCTCCCCACCAAACAATGTTGAGAGATGCTACAACAAATTTGCTGCCATGGGGTCTGTCAACACTGAAGCGGGGAAGAGGGGGCTTATTTTAAACATTGCCGTTGAAAGTGTCCCAACAGTTTTGTCAAAGATTGTAGAATAGAAAATATACTTTGTCAAATATTTAGATGTAAAATGTCCTTTTTATTTCCAATAATATCTACTGCTGGTAGCAAATGTGACCTGTCATATCGAAAGGTACCTTAAGGGCCCCAAAATCAAAATTGATATTTTGGTCTCATCTGAAAGCTGAATTGAGCTTTAAAATGACACCTTACTTTTGGTTATTGGGTGTTCAATTGCAAAGTTACATCCAAATTGGCAAAAGGCATCGGGCTGATTTGGAAAACTATAGTTCTGAGAAAATCAAGTTTAACTTCATCTACTACTACTGCTGGTAGCACAAAGATCACAGTTTACCTGAAATTAGTCCAATATCACTTTTATCAGTAAATAGCCCTTTTTGGAAATATTCCAATATGTTACGTATTCCCTTTAAGAACTAACTCTCCATTTAATTTCCCTTGTCCCTTCTCCACTAACCCCACGCCACAAAAAAAGCATGCGTCAACACAATCTCAAACCTTAAAGTGTACAACTCGGAGCAAATATCAAAAATTTACATACAAATGTCCATACACCACAGGTATCGATTACATAGAAAAAATATCACTGTAAAACCAAACACATCTATTCCTAGGAAATTGATTAAAACTTGTCACTACCGAGCCAGCTATGATTCATGTTAGTTAGGAGTCAATCAGAAAGCAAGTCACAATAAATTAGCTTTTAATTTCCAGCTTAATGTACATGACAGCCCTCATCAGAATCAATACCACTTATCTACTGAAGATAGCTAGCTACATAGCGGGAGATGTGCAAGTGTAGTTTTCATATTTGTATCATAAAAGACATACATGCATAGTCAGGCCAGTTGTGAAGGTTTTTGCATCCCCCTGCCATCTTTCTGCTGTTTTGGGACCCCATTGGAAATAAGTCTTTCTTTGTAGCTATTTTTTTACGGGCCATCCTGAGATTGTGCTGTCTTTGGGTTTTGTATAATTGTATTCTATAAATGTTCTTGTATATTTCTTTGTAATGTTTTGTTGAAATGCCAACTAAAACTAAACTGATGTAAACTAACTCCGAATTTAATTCTCAGATGTTACCAAGTTTACATTTGGAAAATTTATGCTCATCAGCTCAACCAAAAGTTTTCATGCCCCTTAAGGTGTCTGGTCCATGATAGATCTGATTGAAATTTTCTGGTAAAAATCGGAACGAATAATATTTTAACGATGAAGAACTGATTTTTAAAATATAAATTGGGGTCACCGAACTCGTTTTTGCATGCGAGTCAGTTTAAAAATAGCAATTTTGGAGCTTTGTGGAAAAAATTAGTACAGGGGTCTATGGGAAATGAGGCAAAAGTGACATTACTTAGTGTTGATTCAAAAACTTCCCACTGAAATTTTGTGAAATTTTTTAAAACAAAATTTGCACAAAAATATTAATAAAATCAAAAGAGGGGTCACCAACCTATTTTTCATGAAAAATTAGAAAATTAGACATTTTTTGGCTTCAAAATACTCTGCGTACACTGTGCATGCATGTTGCAGCACTCACGAAATCATGGACCAGACACCTAAGCATGGTGAGATAGCAGTTTGCCAGTCGCTGTTCTTTCTTCTGTCACTATGAATGCATTTTAATTAAAAGTTCATATCTTTACTCAGTATTTACATCTTTAAAGTATAGTCTATCATAAAAATATTACTTTAAAAATTTATTTATTATTTTTTAATATTTATTACCAACATAGTGCTTCAAAGTTAATCATAATCCTAAAGAAGGTAGCCATCCTCTGTATACCATCTGAAGTATTGTCATCATTGAGCAACCTTCAACAAAAATTGATTTGTGTAAATGCAATAAAATATCAAATTCAAAACTAAAGCGTGAAAATTTCGACAGAGTAAATTGGTTTGCAAAGGTAATTGAATCACTGAATCAGTAATTAGACACTCTTTTTCTGGAGTATAATTGAATTGAAAACAGTGTTGATAACGAAGATCATTCATAATTAATAGATCAATAATTGCCACTTACCAGATATTGATAATTGTCGTAATGTGTGGAATGAGTAATATTTGGAGCTATCTGATTTCGTAACTTCAGCATTTTGTTTTCTTTTAGTTATGACATCTTAATTATGTGATGTAAACTGATTGTTTTTATTAGGAAAAAAGTAGACAGAGAGATTATTTTTCACTAAATTTCAAAATATACATGTTGTCTGAAAATGTTCTGCATTTCAGCCAGAGGTACAACTACTCATGTAGCTTTGGAATATGAAGTATTGAAACTAATTTTATTTTTAAATAAAAGGATCCACTATTGATTTTCATTGACATAGAAAATATTTCTTTTAAAGGGACTAGCCTAGATTCCACTTAGAATGAGGAAACTTATGGAAATGCTCTAAATAAAGCTTAAAAGTGTAGTAAATCCAAAAAAGTACAAAAAATTACACAGATATGGCTCAATTGAGAGAGAATTAATCTACAACATATCATTCTGTGATGGTGGTGTACCTAATTTTGTACCTCAGATGGATTTACCATATTATAAAAGATCAAACAAAGCTCCTGGAGATAATTTAATATATATTAAAAAAGAAACAATTTCATCAAAAATAATTTGTCTACCCATCACAGGTGTAGAAACAAGATCCTTTTAAAATTTAAAACTAGAAATACTGTTTTCATAACATTTTATGCGCCGGCGTAAAAAAATAAAGTTGGTAAATAATTGCAATTTTCTCGAATATTCTTCAAAGTCATGGAAAACTACTGGTAGGTTATATTACTTTAAAACATGCTCTCTTGAGTCATGTAAAAAAAATATGTAGGTAAAAAATTAGTGGGAAGAATCTAGGCCAGTCCCTTTAAGTTTAATTATCTTATAATTTCCATTGAAAAAGTAACCGTAAGTTCAAATATTTAATCAATCAATGTTAAATTAATTAATTCACAGCTAATTGTGTATTTTCCTTTTTTCTTTCATATTTGGCACATTCTTATGGACTTTCTGGATTTTTACTTGCATCAAATGTTCAACAGGTATGTATAGTTATTGTTATCCTCTATAAATCTAAAAGAACTGATCAAAGTTACTCCGTAATCTCCCATGTTTTGCTTGCATATCCAGCATTGCTGCTGCTTATCTCTGTTTTGATATTGACTTGTTTGCTGGTTAGGTGGGGAGGGGGCTACGTAGTAAAAAAGTTGTTATAGGGATGTGCTGCCAAATCAGGCTGTACTTTGATATGTCTTTGCACAATGTGTTACTTTGATAACTTTTCCAAAATGTTCCATAATTTGCACCATTTGATGCAAATTTCACACTATTTGATACAAATTATCTTTCACAAAAACTTTTATTTGGGTCAAAAATAGTACAAATGTTTGAAGAAATTTGACTAAAAATTTGGGGCAACTTGTTACTGATGCACCCTTTTTTGTGGGTGGGACTTAAAATCTCCCAGCAGGATGTCTTACCAAAATTAAACTTGAGTCATGTCATCATTCTTAGACTTGTTTTCATTCATTTCATTTCTAATTGCATTTCCTGGAGAAAAGTATATCTTTTAGAAATAGGTGAATTTGTGTGATTTTAGCATTATTTAGATCACAGTTTGTAAAGTATTTGCCCTCTCTATTTTTGTTGATGACTTGTTCAGAAGACTACAAGATATTTTGGAGAAAATCAGTGAACCAAGTCATTTGTAGTGATGCATTTAGCTGAGTAGAGAAAGCTTCATTTATCAAAGATGGTGTAGAACTGCTTAAAAGATTTGATTTTTGTTATAAAATGTTTATCCTTTGGAACATTGCTTTCAAGCTGGTAGCTTATTAATAACATCCCTGATTGTAAATTTGTATGCATAAGTTGAATATAAATTTGGCAAATAGATTCGCAAAAGGTCTTTGGAACATGGTTATTTTCATGAATACAACCTATTGTTCTGCAACAGTATGGTATGGAAATCAAGAGAGATATTTGATCAAAAACATCAATCATCCTTTAGTCATGTTTCCTAAAATATAAAATTTTATTAATACTTTAGTCATAAGAACACTTTAGTAGAAATTTATCACTTTTAAAAGCTGGTAATAAAACATATGTCATTGCAATTTGGTGAGCAGAAATTGAAAAATGTATTACTAAAACCGCAGCTTTTATTGATATTTGTTGTAACTATGAAAATATGATGCACATCTTTTAAAGTCGTCATGATTCTCATATATTGTTGTCAGTTAAACATTTGAAATTTTAAGTGCTTGTATTATTAAAATATCAACTTTCTAAGTATAGTCATTGTAGTATGCGTGAGAAATGTCTTTACATACACTGTTGGCGTTTAGTATTTTATTCAGCCATATCTCGAAAGCAGTTTATCTGACTTGCAACTTTTTGTGACAAAGTCTATTTGAAAATATGGTGTATTGTGTAGTTTATTTTATTTTGTGTGCTCATTAAAAATATAGGTTAACTACATTCTGGGACTGCCAACATAAAGGGACTGCCAATATTCCTCCAGCTACTTTTCCCACTGCATATTTTTTTACGAGAATCAATAGAACATGTTTAGAGTAATATAACCTACTGTACCAGTAATTTTTCCTGAATTTTTCCTGGAATATTGGAAAAATTTGAAATTTTTTTACCAACTGTTAATTTTATTCTCTGAAGGAAAAAACATGTGGTGAAAACGGTGTTTCTAGTTTTAAATATCTTGTTTCTAAGGTCAAACAAAGTAGTTTTTATTGAATTATTTCTTTTTTTATTTATATTAAATAGTCTTTTAAAATTTTGAATAATTTAATAAATGCATCTGAGATACAAATTTAGAATTTAGAAAGCACTGTCATACCTAGACGAA
Source organism: Ophiothrix spiculata (assembly GCA_000969725.1). Taxonomy (NCBI): domain Eukaryota; kingdom Metazoa; phylum Echinodermata; class Ophiuroidea; order Amphilepidida; family Ophiotrichidae; genus Ophiothrix; species Ophiothrix spiculata. The sequence continues at coordinate 39,805 of JXSR01S073927.1, read as the reverse complement.
ATATGAACCATGGTAGCATGGTCAACAATGGTCAACCATGGTTGGCCATGATCAACCATGGTGACTTGACTCAACATGGTTAGCATGGTTGACCATGGTCAAACATGTTTTGGCAAGGTTGACCATGGTCACTACAAGTTATCCATATCTGACTATGGTCAACCACGGTCAAATGTTAAAGTGAAAGATTTTACCATGGCTAACTGTTCTTGGTCATCATTGGAGTGTGTTTGACCATGGTCAGGTAATTTCAAATTGTGACATTGGGGCCCCCCACACGGAAGCGTCAAATGTAGATGCATCTAGATGAATGTAGATTTCCGAAGTGCAGATTCGCGCGTCAATCTGACTTTACTCCAGGTGCGCGTATTGACACGCTTGGGTGTGCGTGTGCGTAGAAATGGCACAACTACGCGTATGTACACGCGCATTCATTTACGCTAGTGCGATCGTTTGCTGAAGTCAAGTTTAATCTACATGCATCTAGATGTGCGATGTACAAATTGATTTGTCTGTGTGGAGAGCCCCACTGACCATAGTCACCCATGCAGCCCATGTCTGACCATGGTCACAAGAAAATCCATCATGTTAACCATCCTGGGCCAACCATTGTTAACATGATGGTTGACCATGATGATGATAACACGATTAACATGACAGTTTTTGTATATTTAATCTTTTTATATAGAATTGGATTCACATAGTTTAAACTTTTTTGTTTCAAAACAAGAGTGTATACATGTTACCATGGTCAAATATGGAAAATATGAACCATAGTTATGATCACATTGACCATGGTTAACCATGTTTTTGAAAAATAGCACCTGACCATGGTCAACCATGGTCAGACTATGCATGTTTGACCAGGGTTATGATCATATTGACCATGGTTGACTATGGTTAACCATGTTTTTGAAAAATGGTACCACCATGGCCAAAAACAACCCAAAGTGACCATGGTCAAACTCTGCATGTTTGACCATGGTTAACTATGGTTAAACATGATTATATTAACCATGGTTGACCATGCAGAGCTTTTGACCATGGTCACTTTGGATTGTGTTCAACCATGGCGTGCCATTTTTCAAAAACATGGTTAACCATGGTTTGCCCATTGGACCATGGTTAAACCATGCTTTTTTCGCATAGATAGTCACACCACCATCACAGAATGATATCTTTAAGTTTCTCTAAGTTTTAGCCACTTAAAGCATTTCAATCCTTTTTTGACATGTATTATCCCTGCAAACTATTGATGGTATTTATGCATGTTTTCATCCAAAACTATTTAATTCACTCTTTCACATATCAAGAACATTCGGTATAATGATCAATCAAGCTTATTATCTCCAGTAATTAGACTTATTTTTGACATGATTGCTGCAGAATTTTTATTTTCAATAGATTGTAAAAAACAAAAAGTTCTTATAACAGAGTGAAAACCTAGTGTTTAGCCATCAAATACTTTTAGACAAAAATTGTAGCTTGCAGATAAACCAGCACAGAATTTTCAACTAGATAACCATTTGTTTTTCTTTAATTCAAACATTTGTTTCCTTCTGGCAAATCAGTCGAAGAAATCTCGCTATTTCAACACCCAAGTCTTAAAATATATTGTCAGAGCTGTCAATTGACTCCAGCTGGTTTTATGTTTTAATCAAAAATGTGAAAGGATTTGATCCATTATTGAGCCAACTAAACTAGTAATGTCATAATGAAATTGTCACACTGTTGATATTGTTTTGTCAAGTGTGTAGAATGGTACAAATTGAAAAAGTGATGAATTGTCCAGGGAGCGATATGAAGTGTAGGATGCTTTCAGATTGGGAAAAAGGAACAGATTCATTGGGAGGGGGAGGGGAGGCTCAGATATTGTGCCAAATAACTGGTCTGATAATATCATAATGACATAACTCTTGAGGGTACTGTACTGAACTGATTTTGTTGATGTAATTTTGCAGAATGGGAGTGAAGTGACAATGGTTCACTGTGGGAGAGGACTAAACATATTTCATAAGAGCCAGCCCTTATTATTGAGAAAAAAGTACTCGGGTTTCACTGTATGCACAACACACTTTAGAAAGGATTGGTGTAGAAAAATTCAAAAATTGTCAAAAGGGTAGGGATCAGAGAATTTCCAGTATAAAGAGTGCCTTGGTAAAAAGGGTGGGTCTGAAATATAAAGGGTGGGTTGCTTACCCTGTGATAAAGTTGAAATTATGTTGAGAAGATCTGAGAATCAGAATGAGCATATCATCATAGTGATATAAAATATCATTGTCAGCATTTATGTTTTCCACATTGCCTAGTCAGGCTTATTCAATGAACCAAAGTGGGGTTTATTCAGAATTCAGTACCCCCATCAGTATTAAAAACTTTTTAATAAGTTTCTAAAAAGGATGGGTTCAGAGAACTTTTAGTATAAAGGGTTTTTGGATAAAAGGGTGGGGCTGAAATAAAAAGGGTTGGGGTTCAAAACACAAAACAATGCAAGACCCGAAAGGCTCAAAGCAAATCAAGCTTTATTAAATTTACTCAATATTTTGTATAGAAATTTGTTAATTTATTTCTTTAAAAAATCATTGTTTTAGATTCTCTTACGAGGCGTGTTCAGTAAGTTTGTGGCCTGAGCTAGAAAAAGATTGTTATGTAGATCAACCCAACTGAAGAATATTTTGAAAGTATCAAGTAAATATGGGCTTTTTGTTTTAATTTTACAGAATTTTAAAACTTACCTGTTTAGTTTCTAAAGATTAGAATTGAGCATCAAAATTGACAAAAATAACCATTATGATACCAAAAACTCCCACATCCATCGTCCTCCTGATAAAGATGAAACCTGCAGCCCAATTATTTTGATGCTACTTGAAACAGTAATAGTCTCTGTTGTTGAAACCGTTTCTTTGTTGAGTTTGTTGGGGTTTTAAGATTAAGGGCCAAATCATAGTCAGCCTCCAAACAAAATTTTCGCTATACCAAACATTTGGTCGTGACGTCAAAATGACGAGTGACTCCAAACAAAATAAAAATTTGCGCTAGATTGCACATGTTATTGAATTGACATATACATTGGACCAAATGTTTGTTACCCGTTCGTACTTTAAATTTGATGGCAAATATTTGGTGACGTCACGACTAAATGTTTGGTAGGGAAAATTTTGTTTGGAGGCCGACTATGTTTTGGCCCATACTTTTAATTCGATGGCAAATATTTGATGACGTCACGACCAAATGTTTGGTATGGAAAATATTGTTTGGAGGCCGACTATGGTTCGGCCTTATTGCATATCGGTTAAGTGTTGTTGTTTCTTTAGTTTTCAAGGTGAAAAAATCAGCTCTCAGAAACCTCTTACTGCATGGCAAGTGTCTTGTAAAATAAAATAAAAGTGAACGAAGATATTTACTTGAAACTTTCTAAATATTTATCAAATGAGTTGAACTTTATAACAATGATAAAAACTGTATAGCTCATCTCCTTCTACCCCAGGCCACAAACTTCTTGAACTTGTCAGTAAAAACAGTTTTGTTGTATGTTACATTAAAATAATTAGCATATTGTTTTGTGTAGTAGTGAACTTTAGACATTTAAAGAAATAGTTTATAATAGCAGATGGTAAGTCATTTATGGAAAATCTGTACATATATACCCCAAATTCCATTTTATACATATCAGTTACAGTAAATATAAATTGAGTTTGTAAAAACAAAGGTGCCGCATATGCTCTATATTGTATCATGACTGTTTGAAATAGTTCTATACTGCTGATTTTTGATTTTTGATTAATTTTTCTAGAATTTTTGAGCTGGTAATTTATTAAGAGATATGATTTGCAGGTGTTCAACCATATAATGATTGCCAATAAGCAAAAATGTTTTGTAAAATCAAATCACAGTATATAGGGTGTGCACTATTTAAGGTAGAATTAAATGTTTTCATTTGTTTTTCTCAAACATTTTTGTTTTTAAGCCTAAAGTGACCACTCGAGCTGGACAAAGCAGTATAGATATTTGGGCTCAAATTCACAACCTTGTATTTTGTAATGAGCGAGCAGTGCCAAGATTCCAACTTTGGTCTAGGGGTCAATGATCCTCAAACTCTTTTGCTCCAGAATAAAATCTTCAGAAACGCTCTATTTGGACCGAAAGCCGCTCAGTGTGCCACTGGGGTATTCAGAGCCTTATTCTCTTTGCAAAAATTGATGATGCCGCTTTTCTTCACTTTTAATTTTTTTTTTTACAGATATTTTTATTTTACTGGAAATTCATTCTGGCCAATCATGCACGATTTAGCAAGTCGTTGTGAGCAGCTTTGAGTGAAAGAGTTAAGTTGTTACCAATATTCCTAATAAATGAAAATATGGAGCAGCCTGCAGTTTTGTTTATGGTACCAACTTAAATTCAGTAATTGATATCTTTAGTTTGAGTCCTTATATCTTTTTAGACTAAACCATTATATTGAATGAAATAGTAAGACTCCATAATATTAATCCTAAATTTACACCCTTTAACAGGTCAGTGAGAATTAAGAGCATGATAGTCACTGATTTTGGTGCTAAATTAATTGATATTAAAGAAACTAAACAAGCTTTAGACTTCTATGCCACTATTTTATTACTGCTTCCCCAGAAGCGTTTTCAAGGTACCAACTGTTTCCTCAGACGGCCAACAAGACCAGCTGAGGATGCAAGTGGTTCCGAGAAAGTGCTTCCGGGTAAGCAATAATAAAATAGCAGCGTAGAAGTCTAGACTTTGTTTATCTATTTTATACTGCCATGTGTGAATCTTCATCATTAATATTAAAGACGTTTCACTATACAATATCAAGGACTTATCACTTACAGGGGCTCTCCACACGGGAGCGTCAAGTCTAGATGCATCTAGATGAATGTGCATTTCCGAAGTGCAGATTGTGTTCACACTGTCACGCGTCAATCTGAATTTACTCCAGTTGCGCGCATTGACACGCTGGTGTGTGCATGGAAATAACGCAACTACGCATATGTACACGCGCAGTCACTTACGCTCGTGCGATCGTTTGCGGAAGTCCAATTTAATCTAGATGCATCTTGATGCGCGATGTTCAGATTGATTTGCCTGTGTGGAGAGTCCCACTGTCATCATTTGTCTAGAAAGTTTTCTAGGTTTTCACCACCACTCAAAAGCCACAATTTTATTTAGGATAATAACTGATGCTTATACTGACTATGTAACTCAAGCGGATCTTGAGTTCTTGCATCAATGCATGTGATATCAGTTCGGCGAAACTCACAATTCGGCTACGTATCTGAATTTGGATACCCACGTACATTTTGTATCAAAATTGTGATACCCGCATCAGAATTAGGATATGGAGGGGTATCCAAATTCTGATGCGCCTGTCGTTGCGCAGGAAACAAATTTATATCGCAAGCTGGCAAGTACATGTAGAACATCTTTCTTGCATCTATGATAAATGTATCTGTGTAAATGTCATTTCCATCTGCAATTCCAGCGGAACAGCTTCGAAACATGTCCTGATAGCTCCTGATCACAGAAAGCAAAATAATTTGGCCAAAACTTTCTTAGAATTTAGATGACAAATGATGATAATGTTATTGACTTTTGTACATACCGCTATGGTGCGCGGCGAAGCTGAATATTAATTTCAGCTGATATCCCATTTCAGCTGTTTTTAATCCAAATTCAGATACGGATATCAGAATTTTGATACGGGGTATCTAAATTTAGGTACGTATCCGAATTGTGAGTTCCGCCGAACTGATATACAGCACAATATGTATACAGACTATGGGTCTACTGGACAAGGCTCCAGTGTTATCATTTGTAATTGAAATTAATTTCTCAAATAATATAGATTTGTTTTGATATAATACCAGTTGGAGGCTTGATCTGGGTTGACCTATTAATTGCATGATGTTGACATTTCAAGTGATACCAAAAGTATGAGAAATGATGATGGTATGGTCTTTAAAAATTATGCATCTGTTGTTGTTCAAATATTGAATGCCTATGCACGTGCAATAGTACAAAATATATCATTCGGTCAAATTTGGATTGATCCATTTCACTCGGCTACGCCTCGTGAAATAGAAAAGTTCAAATTTGACCTCATGATATATTTTGTACTATTGACTCTCAGGCATTCAATAGTTGTATACTATCAGCAGTAGATAGGTGTAAACGTATGGTGCTATCAGCAGTGGATAGCTGATGAAGTAATGTACTATCAGCAGTAGATAGGTATTAATGTACGGTGCTATCAGCAGTAGATAGGTGTGAACGTATGGTGCTATCAGCAGTGGATAGCTGATGAAGTAATGTACTATCAGCAGTGGATAGCTGATGAAGTAATGTACTATCAGTACTAGATAATTGATGAAGCACTGTGCATTAGGCCAAAAAAAGAAACAAGTTTATTTCTGGTAACCCGCGCGCGTTTTTGTTAAGTTACATATTTCCCGCATTTTTTTTTCATATTTCGTATCAAAAAAATATTTTTTGTTGATAGATAAAACAATTCTGTAAAAAAGCTTGCTGGAGACTTGTGTAAAAACAAACAAAGATGCATATTATTGAACATGAAAGAGAAACCAATGGAAGTTTTATGGTTAATAATGATATAAATAAATAATATAAGAAAGCAAAAACATTGTTTTAATGCATTTTTCTTTCTGCATTTTTGGTAAAAAAAAAAAAAAAATAGCATATCGCATTGCATTTTTGAAAAGTAAAAAATAACAAATAAAAAAGCGCATATCGCATTATACTTTTCAAGTTCACTTTTATTTGGCCTTAGCAGTAGATAGTTGTAAGGACAAAGAAAAAAAGAACTCTGTCTCAGCTTCCTGCGCACATAGGATTAAAAATTCAAGAGATAAAAAAGAGTAAAAATTTGGCCACAAAGCGGCCAAAAAATACCCCTGGTGACCTAAAAACGTAATAAAAAAAAGGTTTCCGCGTAGCCTTTTTGACTAATAAAAAACCCAAAATGCGTAGCGCTTAGGGTTTTGGGCCCAAGGAAGCTGAGACAGAGTTCTTTTTTTTTTGCCTAATAGTAGCATAGTGTACTACTATTAATAGCTGATGAATTGTGCTTTCAGGAGTAGAAAGCTGATGAAGTACATTATTAGCAGTAGATAGTAGATTGCTTGCTTTTAACAGAAGATTAATCCCAGATAAATCTTTTCCATGTGAATTCATACAACTGATTTTGTCAAGTTTTTCTGAATTGTATCACTCTAGCCACAATTTCATTTTAAGATATTATTGATGCTTAACCGTACTATGCAACTCAATCTGATGTTGAATGCCTGCATCAATGCATGTGATATAGAGCGCAACATGTATACAGACTATGGGTCTATTGGAAAAGGCTCCAGTGTTATCATTTGTAATTGAAATTAATTCCTCAAATAATATTTGTTTGCTTTGATCTAATAGAAGTGGGAGGATGAATCTGTGTTGACCTTTTGGTACGGCATGATTTTGAAATTATAACTTATACCAGATGAACTAGAATTGTTGGTATCTTCTTCATTTACGGTTACATGGTGATAAGAGCATTGAATATAGGTTTTCCCAGTTAGTTTAACAGTTTTTCTGTTATATTTCATACCTGGTTAAGTTTGAATTCGTCCAAAAATTCAGGAATGTGCTTTTGTTGAGTTTAATTTCATCTTTGGTCAATTATATTAATAAGTTGATGAATATAATTAGTTTCATGTGTACATATTTCTTCTAGGTTAAGTTAATTTCGTCCTATCTGCTAATGGTCTTGTGGAAACACATACAAAACTCAGGGACTGATCAAGGTTCAGCACCTCTAGAGGTTGACGCAGACCTGAAATGATGCTTTTTGTGGAATGGAGCTTACCTGGGCCACAGTGGTCAGCGAACACCTGTAAAGTGTGGTGATCAGAGAGGCATAGCTCATCTTAAATCCCTATATTTATTATTTATGAAGTAGTTTGATTTTAGCAGAAGAAATCTAAATCTCTTCAGCCACAAATTCATTTTAGATATTACCGATGCTTATGCTGACTATGTAACTCAATCGGATGTTGAATTGCTGCATCAATGCATGTGATATAGAGCACAATATGTATACAGACTATGGGTCTATTGGAAAAGGCTCCAGTCTTATCATTTGTAATTGAAATTAATTCCTCAAATAATATAGATTTGTTTTGATATAATACAAGTTGGAGGCTTGATCTGGGTTGACCTATTAATGG